>JAVTVY010039812.1:0-195968 GCA_036873755.1 Hanleya hanleyi | reverse complement strand
CCCTTCACATAAGCTTCACTTTGATACCTCACTCGACCACATTGGACCATTATTGGCTTCGCTAGCTGCAAAACGGCTATTTTCATACCCTTCGGCCACCGCGCATGCGCAGAATGACGCTAGTTCAACCCCACACCCAGCCCATTACATGCCCCCTCACATAGGCTTCACATTGATACCTCACTCGATCCCACTGGACCAGTAGTCACTCCCTAGCTCCAACACGGCTATTTCCATATCCTTGGCCCACACGAGTTGTCTCCCTTGCGTCAATGTGTGCAGATGGCGCTACGGTCGACGCCGTGATGGGGAAAGGGCGTCCCCGCACCATCCTGGAGCCGCCATTTTGTTTGTTGTTTTCTTGCGGAGATACACGGGACAATAAACACTCGACCCTAGGGTGGTACAGATGCTAGATTGATCCTATTAACATGGTACAACACCTATAGATTATGTTTATTATTATTATATGGCTTAGAGGGTTTTTTGAGGGTAATGTGAGGGTTTTTTCTGCCCGTGACGTGCCCACCGCCTCGTTTGCTACCTTGCGCCGTCTAAAAACACCGCCATTTTACAAGTAATTAATTAAAATTAATTAATTAATTAATTAATTTATTTGAAATACTAGTACCGTATGGCAGAACTGTACAACCCAGAACAAGTCTAGACATGCCTTGATCACGTGATCGTCATTGGGAAACCCCCACTGGGGAATCCCCTCCCGTGGGAAACCCCCACTGGGAAATCCCTCCACACATGCTCCACAAAAGTAGGTCAATCATACCCAATTTCAACTTTATATACTACTGAGGATGTTTCAGTATGACAGCTGTGATTGCACCTATATTAGGAATTTCCAGGAACGATTATGTACACCTTTAATAATTTAATCTGAATCATGGAGCGATCTAAAGAGACTTATATATGTATCTCAACCGATTAGTTACTGTTTGCAGCTCTATTTTTTCATTTGAGACAAACTTTCTACGTTTAGAGTGGCACCCCGTTTGAATTTGAACTGGTTAGAGAATTAACTCTCCGATATCACGTCCATCATTGGTAATTGATTTAGCGCGTGCAAGCGATATACTTGTACTAATACAGTAAGTAGATTACAGATGTCAAACGCTGTCAAAACAGCTGCACGCGACTTACACGAGCAACGCACTCATGGTCAGTCCATCAAAACATTTCCTAATTACACAGACGAATTCACTGACCAAATGACCATGGATCATTTAACAGTCCTGTCCACTGATTTACATGACGGGTTACGTCTCATTACCGTTCTCCTACTTTGAAAATTACTCAGAGCTTTTCATGGTTTTCATTCCCCAATATACTCATCTAAACGCATCCATCGCTAAAATAACCTAATAGAATGTTCTAATTAGCGAAGTTCGAAACGCTTAATTTTAACTTGGTATGTGAATAAAAATGCAGAGATTGTTGAATCCATCAATGTTCATCATTGAAAGCTGTTGATAGCTTCTCTCTTGCGAGACATTATAACTATTAATAACATTTCATATTCTACTGTTCGTTCGAATGATGTACCATTGCCCAGAGTGCAGTTAATGGGGATGCCTTTAACTTTGTGCAACCGAAACCCCAAGATAAACCGTCAGAACATATCCTGGCTAGTGGAAGGTCTAAGCACATTCGACCATCTTTGGGTTTTGGGTTTGGGTTTACAAGGATCAATAGATTTCCCCTCAACAATGGACACGGGTTATACACGAGGTATCACGCGATAAAATCAAAGTCGACATTTCTGTTCAAATTATATACCTACGTCATCAAACATATGGTATATACGATTCTCACTGGTCGATTTCTTAAACCTAAACCGAGTTTACTTCCGAACCTGCACCCTGATTTTGAACCTGATCTCTCCTCCTTGATAATGTACCTGATCATGTGCTCCACTTCCGGTGGCGCTTTCACTTCCGGTGATGATGGCACTTCCGGTGATGATGTCACTTCGGTAAGGACGTTACTTCCGGTGATTACGTCACTGCTGCTCCTCCTTTGACTCTGATCATGGTGCCGTCACTGATTTTACACTACTGCTGCCTAAGTAGAGCCTCATCTGACATGGCGTTCGCATAATTCCCCTAGTCCGAGTTCCCATTCCGAGAAAGGGATTAGAAAACGATTGCTTTCACTTCTTAGTGTGGCAAATTTGGTCCACCCAGCATTGTACCCTAGACCTTGGAGGTATACACCATGGCGGTTTCATCTGTCCGGGTAGACATTGTTCCTAAGGTACATGAGCGACCTCACAAAACCCGCGGTAGCTGATAATTTTTTTGCGATCTGAAAACGGCGAAGGGGAACTTAATATTTCTCGAACCTTCTCAAATGTATGGAAGCCGGATGCGGCCATTTCGCGTTTTCACATCTATAATAGTAACGCGAAAACGCGAAACCCCGACGCGAAAATGCGAAAACCCGAATCGAAAACGATGCGAAAACGAGAAAACATCGCGTTTTCGCATTTTCGCTTCGGGTTTTCGCGTTACTATCATAGATGCGAAAATGCGAAAACGCGAGATGGCCGCATCCGACTTCCATACAAATGAGATATTAGTGTGCTCAAAACTAAACTGGTAATCATGCAATATCTATATTTGAAGGGAAGTCTTGAATCTGTTAATTCAGTAAGGGGTCATCACCGAATATCCAATGAAACAGTATTTTCGTCCATAATATTGCAAAATATGGTTCTGTGGACAATAATTTGATCACTTTGATCAACGAAGAGTTTGTAGCATGGGATACAGACACTGTTCAATATAGGTTTGAGCAGCGTACAGATAAAATGGTGAGGAAGTTTCCTATCAATCTCTAATTATATGATTTTGTTTTATTCAGGACACATTTCGTGACAATGAGATTATTATCCATAGAATAGCCTTGTGTTGTTTAGGGTAATGTTGAGTTCTGATATATTCCCATGGTGAATTAATCTCCCCCTCCCCTGTTTTTTTATTTTTTTTATTTCTGGCTTTAGTAACATCTAAGTCTCCATGCTCAGATCAGTTATCAAGAAACCTTCTTTCTCTTGCAATATAGTCATCTCTTCTGCTATATAGAGACGATTAATTGGATCAAACTGTTCAGCACGATTTTGATGCTCTTTTGCAGATGTTCTTTTAAGTTTAAATACCTATAGTCCAGATTAATTATGACGCCGATGATAATGCGGACAAATCGATTATACCATTGATTGATCTCAGGAAGTCGTTATTGTTTCAGTAGTTTACTAATTTGAACATACGATGTTATCATTGCATGTTGTACAATATGACGCGCATGCATGGCTCATGTATACATTGTAGTTGGTAATCCTATACTCTCTAAAAAAACTTGAGTGAACTGTTCCACTCAAGTTTGAGTGAAATGTACACCTGTTCACTCAAACTTGAGTTACTTTTCACTCAACTTGAGTTACATTTCACTCAACTTGAGTTAAAACCACTCAAGTTCACTCAACTTGAGTGGGATCAATTTTCACTCTTATGCTCGAGTGAATGTCACGACATTGCATTTAACTCAAGTTGAGTGAAAAGTATCAAGTTGAGTGAAAAGTAACTCAAGTTGAGTGAAAATCTCACTCAAGAATTGAGTGGGATCAATTTCCACTCTTACTTGTCTGAGTGAAATTTCACTCAACTTAATTTTTTTAGAGGGTAGTATATCCCAACATGGAGCTTACTATATAGTAAGCTCCATGGTCCCAGGGAACAGTCCCCTTAGGGATTCTCCAAGCTGATAGATAAAGATCATTGATTAAAACCCATTTCGGGTAAATCTGTTATATAGCGCCCAAATCCATATATTCTACATACGTAAGATGACTTAATGAACTTCACTGAGGAGGAGAAGCTTAAATGATGGACTTGCCCACCTCATTAAGAGTCTATATTTACTCCGCCTGGTGTCATGTCATATAACGCGTGTCCCGTGAGATGTCACAGTTGATGGTATACCAGATGGAATATCGCTGTGAATATATGCTGTAACATGGTCCAGGGTGATCATTTACAAGATTACACCGTGCACCGTGATGAATCGCCGCGTTCATGTTGAATGTGAATCACATGTGCCCACTTCACTCAACCCTGGACTGTATCTACGTAAACTAACACTAATATGGTCACGAGTTTAAACACACAGGATATCATTTTATAGGGAGCAATTCGGAGATTTTTTTAAAACGTTTGCGCTCTTTATACTCAATGGTTTAACTTTGTGTCTGGTGACAGGACAGGTCTTGTAGAATCGGATAAGTAGGTAAACTCCTATATCGAGTTATTCCAACAACATGTGTTTGTAATATAAAGTCGTTCCCAGGAACCATGAAAATAAGCATACGCAACCCAAAATGTCAAACTGTTGATGATGATAGTGTACACAAGATTGTGATATGATGGTCTAACAATCTGTTTTATCACTTACTGAATATTGCCATAAATATGGGCTCTCTATTCCATTTTTCGTTACTGTGTACATGCTTACTCATATATACATCTGTAAAGATTAAATCACCCACATCTGAACATGACAAATAAGTTTGCTCTATAGCTATATTTTTTATTTTTAAATTAAATTTCATACATTTTTGTTAATGACTACCGAAATGTCGTGGGCCGAAAATGTCGTAAGCTTCCTTACTGCCGAAATGTCGTGGCCCAAGTGGAGGGAATATCGCCTGCCGGAATGTCGTGAAATCCATGGCAACAACATAATCTCGTGTGATATAACCGTATTGGTTATCTGGATATATACTATGACTCTTATAGTATGGTTTCCATTTTTTACAGAGAAAGCCTATTTATATGTGTTTCGTTTCACGATACGACTTCGTGCTATTTTCTCCAAACATTTTGCTTTGTGAATACAATCAGCTTAGAATCAATGACCATATTTCTTGCGAATCGCTGACAAGGACATCAGAAGCAGCTATATTATTACGATCCTGGTTGTGGTGAATTGCAGGTTGTTCAACAGTTGGGTGTCACGTTCCGGCCCCAGTCAACCGATGAGCAGCAATTTGCTGGAACTATGCTGTTTTTATTGGAATGCCAGGAAGTGGACATCCCCAAGTCCTGTTGATCTTCAATCAGAGCAATGCTTGCTCGGATGGTTTCCGATTTTTCACATCAAATTGTCTAATATCTTCTGTTCCCTTGATGATGCCAAAATAATGCTGCGAAATGGCGACAAAGCCATTGCGAGTAAATCCCTTGTAATTCGTAATTCCAGCGACTTAGCCCAGTTCCATCTAGACTTGACGGTACCACAGTTGACTTCTCCATCACTCGGCTGACTGGGGATTATGTACTCCATTATCCCTTCTCGGCCTGGAAATATATATACTGACATTAATTTTACCAGTGACAGCATAAAAGCGATGTACACATTAAAATGTGTACTATAAAGGGTGTTCTTGTCAACCCTATAACATGGTTGTCCACTGACACAGCGCTTCAAGTCTTATATCGTTCGTCTTTGGGAATAGTTTTTCAACGCGGTAAAACTATAGTCCCACGATACTTCAGCTATTGAAAACTATAGTCCGACAATATTTCAGCTGCCTGTATTGACAATTATAGACCCAGAACTTTTCAGCTATTGAAAACTACTGCCAGTCTGATTAAAAACTGATCCCCTCTGGCGTGAGTTAGAGATTCGGTTTCTGGGTATGTTCATAATCAGATTGAGCTTCTGTTAAAGTGATTCAACAATTTAAGTGCTGCTCTATAGGCATTCTTAAAGTGTTACCTATACCCTTTTGGAGAATATAGGATCCCCTTCCCCGTATAAGAGTTTACATATTGGTCTCCCTTAATTGATTCTTAATTCAAAGTCGAATAATCGATAAGTTTGATTCTTTCTTTCTCACACCCAATGCAGAAAACACAAAGGATTATAGTGGCTTTAATTTCTTCCAAAAAAAAATAGTGTTTTATGAAGAAACAAGAATACGCACGATACCGGTGTACTGAACCTGTCAACCCCTATATTTTGAAAACATTTATTCATCTAGGTATAGGTCAGACGCATATTGAAAATGAGTCGCTCTTGCCCATATTTCACGCCCCTTTTCGGATGTGATAATATCTGATTTCGTAATTTCAATAGGCATATGATCTATAACTAGATGAATCAGTTTCCAAACTTTTATCACTCTGTATACCTAACCCGGTTCTGCAGATATTGCACTAACAAACTGAGGGCGTACATGACGACGGCAATATATCTAGGCCATAATTGCCTGAAGGTAAAAAATTGACAACTGAAACTTTACAACCTATGATATTGGGGTCATTTTGAGCCTATTTGCATACCCCTGCAAACAGAAGACCTTGAGTAGATTCAAAATGAAGGTTATTAGGGTATGACTAAAAAGTTGTGTTTTCGACGTTTTTTTTAAAATATTTGCCTTTTTGAGCATGAAAGTCCTCACAATTATTTTAATTCATATCAAATAATTATTTCCTAATATATTATGTAGTTTTTCCGGAGAAAATAGCATAAATAGAAAATTTCAAAAATCTGACTGAAAAATCGACCTCAAAAAAGCATTTCTATAACATGACGTCATTGTGACGTCGTTAAGGCAGCCACCTTGGAACTTATTACATTTTCCTATAACGCTTGAATCCAAGATATGTCATAGAAAGTTTCAACTCCGTAGCCTTATCTGTAAGAAGAAAATTTAGGGGTCACAAATGACCTCCTGATTTCAACATTACAATGGCGTCCATCTTGAATTTGGCGGCCATATTGGAATCATTTCATGTGAGCCTATATCCAATTTTAATCAACCGATCGAGTAGTATAAATGTGCCAAGTTTCATGCTTTTACCTCAAAGTGCAGAATCTTTTCACCATATTGCCCCACTATTATAGAAGAGAGTACGTCACCCGTCACTGTGAACTAACACTTTGGTATGGAACTCAGATTGTTATTGCCCCACTATTATAGAAGAGAGTACGTCACCCGTCACTGTGAACTAACACTTTGGTATGGAACTCAGATTGTTATTGCCCCACTATTATAGAAGAGAGTACGTCAGCCGTCACTGTGAACTAACACTTTGGTATGGAACTCAGATTGTTATTGCCCCACTATTATAGAAGAGAGTACGTCAGCCGTCACTGTGAACTAACACTTTGGTATGGAACTCAGATTGTTATTGCCCCACTATTATAGAAGAGAGTACGTCACCCGTCACTGTGAACTAACACTTTGGTATGCAACTCAGATTGTTATTGCCCCACTATTATAGAAGAGAGTACGTCACCCGTCACTGTGAACTAACACTTTGGTATGGAACTCAGATTGTTATTGCCCCACTATTATAGAAGAGAGTACGTCACCCGTCACTGTGAACTAACACTTTGGTATGGAACTCAGATTGTTATTGCCCCACTATTATAGAAGAGAGTACGTCACCCGTCACTGTGAACTAACACTTTGGTATGGAACTCAGATTGTTATTGCCCCACTATTATAGAAGAGAGTACGTCACCCGTCACTGTGAACTAACACTTTGGTATGGAACTCAGATTGTTATTGCCCCACTATTATAGAAGAGAGTACGTCACCCGTCACTGTGAACTAACACTTTGGTATGGAACTCAGATTGTTATTGCCCCACTATTATAGAAGAGAGTACGTCACCCGTCACTGTGAACTAACACTTTGGTATGGAACTCAGATTGTTATTGCCCCACTATTATAGAAGAGAGTACGTCAGCCGTCACTGTGAACTAACACTTTGGTATGGAACTCAGATTGTTATTGCCCCACTATTATAGAAGAGAGTACGTCACCCGTCACTGTGAACTAACACTTTGGTATGGAACTCAGATTGTTATTGCCCCACTATTATAGAAGAGAGTACGTCACCCGTCACTGTGAACTAACACTTTGGTATGGAACTCAGATTGTTATTGCCCCACTATTATAGAAGAGAGTACGTCAGCCGTCACTGTGAACTAACACTTTGGTATGGAACTCAGATTGTTATTGCCCCACTATTATAGAAGAGAGTACGTCACCCGTCACTGTGAACTAACACTTTGGTATGGAACTCAGATTGTTATTGCCCCACTATTATAGAAGAGAGTACGTCACCCGTCACTGTGAACTAACACTTTGGTATGGAACTCAGATTGTTATTGCCCCACTATTATAGAAGAGAGTACGTCACCCGTCACTGTGAACTAACACTTTGGTATGGAACTCAGATTGTTATTGCCCCACTATTATAGAAGAGAGTACGTCACCCGTCACTGTGAACTAACACTTTGGTATGGAACTCAGATTGTTATTGCCCCACTATTATAGAAGAGAGTACGTCACCCGTCACTGTGAACTAACACTTTGGTATGGAACTCAGATTGTTATTGCCCCACTATTATAGAAGAGAGTACGTCACCCGTCACTGTGAACTAACACTTTGGTATGGAACTCAGATTGTTATTGCCCCACTATTATAGAAGAGAGTACGTCAGCCGTCACTGTGAACTAACACTTTGGTATGGAACTCAGATTGTTATTGCCCCACTATTATAGAAGAGAGTACGTCACCCGTCACTGTGAACTAACACTTTGGTATGGAACTCAGATTGTTATTGCCCCACTATTATAGAAGAGAGTACGTCAGCCGTCACTGTGAACTAACACTTTGGTATGGAACTCAGATTGTTATTGCCCCACTATTATAGAAGAGAGTACGTCACCCGTCACTGTGAACTAACACTTTGGTATGGAACTCAGATTGTTATTGCCCCACTATTATAGAAGAGAGTACGTCACCCGTCACTGTGAACTAACACTTTGGTATGGAACTCAGATTGTTATTGCCCCACTATTATAGAAGAGAGTGTCACCCGTCACTGTGAACTAACACTTTGGTATGGAACTCGTGGATTGTTATTGCCCCACTATTATAGAAGAGAGTACGTCAGCCGTCACTGTGAACTAACACTTTGCATGGAACTCAGATTGTTATTGCCCTACTTTATTATAAAGAGAGGCCGTCACCCGTCACTGTGAAGTAACACTTTGCATATGGAACTCAGATTGTTATTGCCCCACTATTATAGAAGAGAGTACGTCACCCGTCACTGTGTGAACTAACACTTTGGTATGGAACTCAGATTGTTATTGCCCCACTATTATAGAAGAGAGTACGTCACCCGTCACTGTGAACTAACACTTTGGTATGGAACTCAGATTGTTATTGCCCCACTATTATAGAAGAGAGTACGTCACCCGTCACTGTGAACTAACACTTTGGTATGCAACTCAGATTGTTATTGCCCCACTATTATAGAAGAGAGTACGTCACCCGTCACTGTGAACTAACACTTTGGTATGGAACTCAGATTGTTATTGCCCCACTATTATAGAAGAGAGTACGTCAGCCGTCACTGTGAACTAACACTTTGGTATGGAACTCAGATTGTTATTGCCCCACTATTATAGAAGAGAGTACGTCACCCGTCACTGTGAACTAACACTTTGGTATGGAACTCAGATTGTTATTGCCCCACTATTATAGAAGAGAGTACGTCAGCCGTCACTGTGAACTAACACTTTGGTATGGAACTCAGATTGTTATTGCCCCACTATTATAGAAGAGAGTACGTCACCCGTCACTGTGAACTAACACTTTGGTATGGAACTCAGATTGTTATTGCCCCACTATTATAGAAGAGAGTACGTCACCCGTCACTGTGAACTAACACTTTGGTATGGAACTCAGATTGTTATTGCCCCACTATTATAGAAGAGAGTACGTCACCCGTCACTGTGAACTAACACTTTGGTATGGAACTCAGATTGTTATTGCCCCACTATTATAGAAGAGAGTACGTCACCCGTCACTGTGAACTAACACTTTGGTATGGAACTCAGATTGTTATTGCCCCACTATTATAGAAGAGAGTACGTCACCCGTCACTGTGAACTAACACTTTGGTATGGAACTCAGATTGTTATTGCCCCACTATTATAGAAGAGAGTACGTCACCCGTCACTGTGAACTAACACTTTGGTATGGAACTCAGATTGTTATTGCCCCACTATTATAGAAGAGAGTACGTCACCCGTCACTGTGAACTAACACTTTGGTATGGAACTCAGATTGTTATTGCCCCACTATTATAGAAGAGAGTACGTCACCCGTCACTGTGAACTAACACTTTGGTATGGAACTCAGATTGTTATTGCCCCACTATTATAGAAGAGAGTACGTCACCCGTCACTGTGAACTAACACTTTGGTATGGAACTCAGATTGTTATTGCCCCACTATTATAGAAGAGAGTACGTCACCCGTCACTGTGAACTAACACTTTGGTATGGAACTCAGATTGTTATTGCCCCACTATTATAGAAGAGAGTACGTCACCCGTCACTGTGAACTAACACTTTGGTATGGAACTCAGATTGTTATTGCCCCACTATTATAGAAGAGAGTACGTCACCCGTCACTGTGAACTAACACTTTGGTATGGAACTCAGATTGTTATTGCCCCACTATTATAGAAGAGAGTACGTCACCCGTCACTGTGAACTAACACTTTGGTATGGAACTCAGATTGTTATTGCCCCACCATTATAGAAGAGAGTACGTCACCCGTCACTGTGAACTAACACTTTGGTATGGAACTCAGATTGTTATTGCCCCACTATTATAGAAGAGAGTACGTCACCCGTCACTGTGAACTAACACTTTGGTATGGAACTCAGATTGTTATTGCCCCACTGTTATAGAAGAGAGTACGTCACCCGTCACTGTGAACTAACACTTTGGTATGGAACTCAGATTGTTATTGCCCCACTATTATAGAAGAGAGTACGTCACCCGTCACTGTGAACTAACACTTTGGTATGGAACTCAGATTTTTATGCAGAATAGAAGAAAGTAATTCTTGGCTTCACTATAGCTATGGAAGCTTCACTATAGCTATGGAAGCTTCACTATAGCTATGGAAGCTTCACTATAGCTATGGAAGCTCTTCACTATAGCTATGGAAGCTTCACTATAGCTATGGAAGCTCTTCACTATAGCTATGGAAGCTTCACTATAGCTATGGAAGCTTCACTATAGCTATGGAAGCTTCACTATAGCTATGGAAGCTTCTCTGGAATGAAGTGACAACAGAAACAGCCAAACACAAAGGAGTTTGTTGAAATTCCGAGTGATGCAAGCCAGCCTAACACCCTTGCAGAGGAGATGAATTGATCTTGGTTAACCTGTTTATCCCTGCTGACACGAGGAGATTGTTTGGGATTAACAGTTCGCCTTTCGCACCGACGTTTTGACCGGAGTAGAAATTACTTTCACGCGGAACAACAACTATGTTCATTGTTCCATTGTAGGATGTACTGTAAGGATACAAACTTCTAGTTCGTCATTCAATATTCAGCCGTCGTCCATTAAAGAATTTTCGCGTCCATAATCAAAACACCTAATTCATAACAGCATTAGCACTAAATTCAAAAAAAGCTATCAGAGTATACATAAACATAGCCTAGTTTCATACAAGAGAGAATCGGTCAACAGTTTTCAATGATGCAGGCAAGACATCTTGATGTTCCAAAATATTAAACCCATATCTCTGATCAGTATTCTTAATTCATATAAATTTTGTTGTAAATTCGCTATCTATAGAGAATGATATCTCAGTCACTCTTTGACTGTGACTGTATGAACATCATGAGGATATTGAAGCACATGGATTAATTCCTACATGCCTCGGGTTCAGCGGAATTAAAAACAAGTTACAAAACGTTACGCCATAGATCCTGCACGCTACGATGTATTCTGCTATCTGCATACGATATTTATCGCCAAACTTGAGTGGAGGCGCTTGGTGGTTAAGGATAGCTATCCCCTTAGAGGCAGTTTTTGCACCCCCATGACAATTTGTCGTCTGTATCAATAAATATACAAGATAACCATAATAAACTATATATTTTATGAAAGCATACATCGTAGGGATTCCAACTATATGATTTGTATAACTGACGCTGCTAGTGTGTAGAAAATATTCCAATTTTAAAAAATTAAAATGAAAACAATAGCGTCCATTTTTCAATTGAAATTTCATGAAAACTGTTGGTCTTGTTTCAACTTTGATGGTATACCTTGGTAGGAGACAATTCGAACTAGAAAACTTTATCTCATTTTTTTAAATTTTTGCCTGGTGTTGTTTTTATAACTATTTTACTAAAATAAATTGAAAAAAATGTACTTTTTTACGGTCGTTTGTCTTAAAAGTTGGATAATTAAAAAACGAAGCCGAACTTACAAAAAGTGAGATTAAGTTTTCTAGATCACCTTATAAGTAACAAGCATGCCACATTTCAAAGCGTAGCATGTATACTTTTCGAGAAATAAACGTTTGAATTTCGGATTTTGTACAAAAATGAAAGGCTAGAAATCGGGCAAAATGTGTCCAGCTATACATTTGATGAAATAATCCCTATTTTTTTGCTTGAATTCTATTGTCAAATACATTTTTAATCTGTCTAATGGGACCTACTCGAATTCCTGTTTATTCTGGATAACTATTACACTAAGTTTTTTCATTAAGTCGGTTTAAAGTCCAATTTAAACTTAAAAAACCTGCTAAAACTTGTTCACACCTGTGTAGATTACTTCACGGCGGTTGTCTGAGTGAAGTGTCACTGTCATAATTAGAAACAAAAATAAGGATGTTTGCATGGTTTTGATCAGAAGGGGGTATATTAATGTAAATACGTAGGACTAATAGATAATTAGCTTACCATAATACTGCGGAGATGAGTTTTGGAAAGGGAAATTTCAGACAAAACAGACAAAAATAATAGTAGCCAAGCCCAAGCTAAGGCAATCTGTTTAATTGTTCCAGGGCCTCGAAAACTAAATTTTTAATCCTAATATTGAAGCACTTCTATTTATAATTTTTATTTCATTTTTTCACCAAATGTTAGAGGAAATAGTGAATATTTGAATGAAGAAATAAATAAAAAATGACCAATTTTGACCCTCTAAGGGAATAGCTATCCTTAAGCTCTGTTTTACAAGTTTCTGCAATAATTCCTGTGACAGTTGATCAAAATCGTCACATTTTACACAGAATCTAGCAAATGCTACGAGGTGAGATATGTTTGCGCCATATGCAGGTTCCACTGGAATATTACTCTTCAGAAATGTATAGTTTACCAAACCGATATTGTAATCATCTGTCTTGTCGTAAAGTCGATGAGAGAGAAGGCCCGATTCATGTTAATAGAGATACAGGTCTAAATGTGATTGCCGTTAGAGCTATGTGTAGTTTCCTTCAAATCTATAGTGAAGGTGGATATATCTTTTACTACATCATTTATATAGTGATTATCCTCCTTGGGAAGATCGTCTATATAACGTTTGGTGAATTAGAAGGAACGGGCTTTGATCGAAAGAATCGTTTTTTGAAAGCGTCTGCATATAGTCGTATTCATAAGAGAACACATATGGATCAACCAAAGGGTGCACGATTAATTCCCATTGGAATACCTATAAATTTCACAAAGAAAGTATTAATCAGAAATTCAAGCACATCAAAAATCAAAGAAACATCTCATGAATGACATCACTTGTGTAGAGCTAAAGTCTGTTTTATGGCTCTGACATTAACATATCTGCGATCAGTTTTCTTTGACACCGATACTATTAATAAGAAAACGGTCAATAAGGTGCTGTCGAGGGATTGTAGAAAAGAGAGTCGAGAAATCCCATGTGGATACATGTCTTTACGGTATGTGTCCTTTGGCATCAAGTTCATCAGTAAGACATATTGAGTTTTTCATTGTTCACATACATTCAGCGTCAAGTTTTTAGAAAAAGTGACGCAATACCTTTCTCAAAATGCCCCCTCTGGAAGAGCCCTCATCAACAGGACTGAAAGAAGCTTGGAAGAACCAACTATAAATATAGCTTTATATGGTGGTTTATGTATTTTGAGAGTCCAGTACACTTTTGGTATTTTGGTCGTTATGAGTGGTTGGAAGAGAATACCTCTTTCCTTGACAAACGTTTTGTGAATGTTAAGTAAATCTTACATAGTAAATGCAGTTTGGAAGTAACTATAGACGTATTTGATGATTGTGCATGTTCTTATTCTCAATTCCTCATTCAGCACCTGGTAATAGTAATATTTAATTGGAACTGCAGAGCAGTAGCTACCGGGGACCAGGTTAGCATGGGACATAACGTCTCTCCCATGGGTTCCAACTATCACGCTCTACATCTGGTGCGCATGCACTCTCTACTCCACACATGCGCAGTCGACACATTATACTCTAGCACATCGTTACTGTGTATAAAGGAATGGGATAACTTGGCGTCGTTGTACATGAATTGCAATCTTTTCTATTGCCAAAATTGTATTTTTATGGCGTTTTATGACATTTGGCAACAGCGGCACATCATTTTTCTTTCCCACGATGTCTGAAAACATATTGTAATATGCACATCACTAGTAGGTCTACTATCAACCGACAAAGTTTATGGCTTGTGGACCAAGCCGTTCTGGAGATGTGGCTGGAATGAAAATCTGAGGTTTGTAATTTGACCTATATTTGAACGGCTATGACGGCCATATTTGATATGGCGACAAGAAACCGTTCAGAAGAATTGAAGACCCCGACCCCTAGATTGTGCATGCCAGGTTTCAAGTCGATCGCTTCAGTGGTTTGGGAGCAGAAGATCTTTAAAGTTTTTGAACATTTTTCAAGATGGCCGCCATACGGGGTATATTTGAACGGCTATGGCGGCCATATTTGACATCGTGGCAAGAAACCGTTCAGAAGAATTGAAGACCCCGACCCCTAGATTGTGCATGCCAAGTTTCAAGTCAATCGGTTCAGTGGTTCGAGAGGAGAAGATCCTTGAAGGTTTTGAACATTTTCCAAGATGGCCGCCATACGGGTTCACCAATCAGAGTCCGCTTGTAATATGCACATCACTACTAGGTCTACTATCAACTCAAGTTTCAAGCTTGTGGACCAAGCCGTTCTGGAGATATGGCTGGAACAAAAACGGTGGATAAAAGAATAATAATAATTGGAGCTGCGAGCAGCATCGAGCCGGGGACCAGGTCTACACAGGGCCTAGTATCCAGGCCTATGCCGGAATGTGACCGACAAACCGTTAAGCTAATCGACAGTATTTTGCATAAAGTGCAACAGACCATAGCCTTCCCAATATATCTCAGCAGCCTAGTAATCTGTACCTATCAAGGTTCAAGAGAAAAAACGCTTGCAATATAGATAAGATTTCTCACAAAATCCGTATCTTCATATTCCGACAATTTCGATTGGTCGATGGCGGCCATCTTTTTCAACGAATGAACTTTTTCAATCTAAGAACAAGAGAACTCGATCCAGTGATCATGTGTACCAAGTTTCACAGCGATCGGCTTAGCAGTTTCAGAGGAGAAGATCGTTGAATGTTTCACCTAAATCCAATATGTCCGCCAAACCGTTCAGCCAATCAAAAATATTTGCTTTCAGTACAACAGAACATGGCCTTCCCGATATATCGCAGTAACCTAGAAATCTGTATCTATCAGGGTTCAAGAGAATAAGCCGTTGCAAAATTGGTAAAGTTTTTCACAAAATTCAAAATGGTGGCCAAACCACCTGACCTAGGAGCAGAACTTTTGCATATTCGTGATCGCCATGTCCTATAACATATATTTCATAACTTTTCCGGTCAAAATCCGTTACTTGGAAATCCAACAAATTTGATTGGTCGATGGCGGCCATCTTTTTTAACGGATGAACTTTTTAAATCAAAGAATGAGAGAACTCAATCCATTGATCATGTGTACCAAGTTTCATAACGATCTGTGCAGCGGTTTCAGAGGAGAAGATCGTTGAAGGTTTTAAGCTAAATCCAAGATGGCCGCCAAAGCATTTGACCAATCAGAATCAACTTGGTATATGCATTAGATCTTGTCCACCAGAATATGTCCTGAAAGTTTGGGCTTAATCCACCTCATCGTTCTTGAGATATCTGTGACACAAAAATCATGTGGAATAATAATAATCCGAACGATTTCAATAGGGGACCTAGGTCCTCCGGACCTGGTCCCCTAATAATAATAGTGAATCCGAACGATTTCAAGAGGGGACCTCGGTCCTCCGGACCTGGTCCCCTAAATATGATTATCACATTGTTTGGAGCTTTGTCTGCTGGAACTATTATGACGAATTTACTCTGGAGATTTGCTAGAACTTTATCAGGGGTATTTTTAGGACGACTCACAATCACAGCTAAATATGATGTGCCGTTTGGGCTATCTGTAGCTTCTTTCAAATCCAGTGACCGTGGATATATATATCCTTCACTGCGTCATCTATATAGCGATTATCCACAGCGAGATGATCGTTTATAGCATTTGGGGAATGAGATTACGGAACGGGCTTTGAAATGATCGTTTTTTGAAGCGCCATATAGTCGTACATACAGATATAGGTCAGCCAACAGGGGTGCACAATTAGTACCCATCGGAATACCTATATGCTGTTGATATCGATTATGTCCAGTCCTTTATCCAAGTAGTTGTGTTTCAATAATCCGGTCTTGCGTTGTTTCGGTTATGTTCACTGAACGATACAATCGAAAATACGCTATAGCTTGACAAACTTTGATTGTGGGTGGTATTATATTTCCTGAAGACACAGAAAGCTATTTATCTCTGGCTAATATATTTAAATCTCTCCAAGGTAACGCATACAGGACTGTACGCAAATTATGTATACTGTTGGGTGTGTTATACGCCTGTCACACTCTACGGCGATCAGCCCTCGACCGATTTGCGCTCCCGGACTTTGAAATTTTTCACCAAAGCGTAGTGACATCGCCGAAAATTGTGAAATCCATGACACCAGGTAGCTTACAGTAGCTTACAGTACGTTCTTGACTCGCTTATTACGCTCTCACTGCGACCCTATGCGTTCCCAGTTTGATCACCAGTGCGTTCTCAATGCGCTCCCACTGCGCTCTGTGTGCTCTCAGTGCGCTCTCGGTGCGTCCAAGTCGCTGCCGCTGCGCTCTCACTACGCTCTCAATACCTTTGCAACTCGTTCATTGCGCATGATGTTGAGAAGGGCCTGGTCATCCTGTGCCTGTTGTGCTTGCATATGTGCTAACTGCTGTACAATTAGCACCTTCTGCCTGTCTGCGGCCATGGTGAAGAGCAGATGCACACTGATTGTGTATAGACGATGGAGCTGTATTTATACCAAAATGTGTGTGTGGGGGTCAGTGGAAGTGGGATCGTAATAAGAACGCACTGTGAACCTATTGCAAACGTCGGAACAACGCCTTGGACGTATAACGAGCGTCATAGTCTCAGTGGCAGCGCAGTGTGGACGTAGAATGAGCGGAAACAAGCCCACAAAGCGTAGTAGAAGTGCAGTAACAGCGCAATAAGAACGGAAGCGACACGTATTGAGAGCCCAATTAGCGTACAGCAGTCGCACACCAGTCACAGGGGACGATTTCTGCGACCCCAAGTCGCTTCTATGTGTTGTTGCTACGTCCACGATATGCTCATGTAGTTCGCTTTGCGCTGCCATGGCGACTGTACTGCGTCATTACACCGTTCTCGTCAGAGCGCCGACCCGCTGCGCTTGTTTTGTGCATGCTCAAAACAAGCGCCGAGGTTTGGCGCTCAAGGTAGCTTTGGTAGCTCATGGCGACCCTCTCCCGTCCTTGACAGTTTCCACTGCGTCACCAAATCGTTCTCAGAGACCTTACTGCCCTTTGCCTCACGCTTTCATACTTTTCAGGTTGCAGTGGGAGCGCCAGCGTGATCACGGGTGAGTGTGACAGTGCTATTTACCCCACTATAGGTAATTTTACAGTGATATGATAGTGAATCAACGGACTATTTAACTTTTTCCGAACCATGGCTGCGATGTCTCGGTTGGTGGGGTTCGCATAGCTGGGTAATAATGGATATATTTGAATGGCGAGGAAAGGACCATGTATGTTTAGATGGGTAAATGGCCCCAGAACAGGTGCGGTATAGAAGTGCCAAAAATAAAATATTACATATACAAGAAAGTTTTCAGTTACTCAGAAAAGTTTCAAGGCACTGAGTCTCGTCATTCTCGAATAATAGGGCCGTGAAGTAGTGCATTCGAGCAAAATCGCCGATTTTAAGGCGAAAACATCTCATATTTCTTTATATCAACATATGAAGATAAACGATAACCAGAACCAGTTTGATACAGCATACTCGCTGTTCCAATACGTATACTATATAGTCGTAGACCAAATCTGGTTCTGGTTATCGTTTATCTTCGTATGTTTACAGAGAACAATAAGAATTGTTTTCACCTCAGAATCAACTATTTTGCACGAATGAACTACTTCGCGGCCCTATTACTCGAGAATCCTGAGACTCAGTGCCTTGAATTTTTTCTTAGTATACAATATAATATTGTACTTCATGCCAACTGAACAATTTCTTGTAGTGGAAGTATTTTATTTTGATACTTCTGTTTTGCACCTGACCTGGGGCCATTTACTCATCTAAAGATACAAAGTCTTTTAGCCCACCCGCATTTGTATTCTATTGCAGAGAGTGTGTGCTAAGGGACCAATGCGTTAGGAAAGTCTCAGCCAGGTTAAAAAAATAGGAACCGGGCTACAATTGCTAGTAGACAATTCACTAGGAATCGGGCTACAATTGCTAGTAGTCAATTCACTAGGAACCGGGCTACAATTGCTAGTAGGCAACTCACTAGGAACCGGGCTAAATTGCTAGTAGACAATTCACTAGGAAACGGGCTATCCAATTCCTAATAGATAATTCACTAGGAACCGGGCTACTATTGCTAGTAGACAATTTACTAGGAACCGGGCTACAATTCCTAGTAGAGAATTTACTTTTACACCGCGGTTGTTACCGATCGACTGGTAGAGTTCAGTACATTTATTGCAAATCCACCTCGATTCTCAGTCCCAGTTCAATCTCAGATATATTTCGGTTGCAATTTTGATTGCAATGGCTTTTATTCGGGTTATTGGCCAGCTTGTACACATCTTATGTGATAGACTAATACAATAACAAATAAATGATACAATACCGCAGGACATCTTACACCATGACCAAAATTATACAGTACCGTAGCTGGTCCCCTAAATATGATTATCACATTGTTTGGAGCTTTGTCTGCTGGAACTATTATGACGAATTTACTCTGGAGATTTGCTAGAACTTTATCAGGGGTATTTTTAGGACGACTCACAATCACAGCTAAATATGATGTGCCGTTTGGGCTATCTGTAGCTTCTTTCAAATCCAGTGACCGTGGATATATATATCCTTCACTGCGTCATCTATATAGCGATTATCCACAGCGAGATGATCGTTTATAGCATTTGGGGAATGAGATTACGGAACGGGCTTTGAAATGATCGTTTTTTGAAGCGCCATATAGTCGTACATACAGATATAGGTCAGCCAACAGGGGTGCACAATTAGTACCCATCGGAATACCTATATGCTGTTGATATCGATTATGTCCAGTCCTTTATCCAAGTAGTTGTGTTTCAATAATCCGGTCTTGCGTTGTTTCGGTTATGTTCACTGAACGATACAATCGAAAATACGCTATAGCTTGACAAACTTTGATTGTGGGTGGTATTATATTTCCTGAAGACACAGAAAGCTATTTATCTCTGGCTAATATATTTAAATCTCTCCAAGGTAACGCATACAGGACTGTACGCAAATTATGTATACTGTTGGGTGTGTTATACGCCTGTCACACTCTACGGCGATCAGCCCTCGACCGATTTGCGCTCCCGGACTTTGAAATTTTTCACCAAAGCGTAGTGACATCGCCGAAAATTGTGAAATCCATGACACCAGGTAGCTTACAGTAGCTTACAGTACGTTCTTGACTCGCTTATTACGCTCTCACTGCGACCCTATGCGTTCCCAGTTTGATCACCAGTGCGTTCTCAATGCGCTCCCACTGCGCTCTGTGTGCTCTCAGTGCGCTCTCGGTGCGTCCAAGTCGCTGCCGCTGCGCTCTCACTACGCTCTCAATACCTTTGCAACTCGTTCATTGCGCATGATGTTGAGAAGGGCCTGGTCATCCTGTGCCTGTTGTGCTTGCATATGTGCTAACTGCTGTACAATTAGCACCTTCTGCCTGTCTGCGGCCATGGTGAAGAGCAGATGCACACTGATTGTGTATAGACGATGGAGCTGTATTTATACCAAAAATAAGAACGCACTGTGAACCTATTGCAAACGTCGGAACAACGCCTTGGACGTATAACGAGCGTCATAGTCTCAGTGGCAGCGCAGTGTGGACGTAGAATGAGCGGAAACAAGCCCACAAAGCGTAGTAGAAGTGCAGTAACAGCGCAATAAGAACGGAAGCGACACGTATTGAGAGCCCAATTAGCGTACAGCAGTCGCACACCAGTCACAGGGGACGATTTCTGCGACCCCAAGTCGCTTCTATGTGTTGTTGCTACGTCCACGATATGCTCATGTAGTTCGCTTTGCGCTGCCATGGCGACTGTACTGCGTCATTACACCGTTCTCGTCAGAGCGCCGACCCGCTGCGCTTGTTTTGTGCATGCTCAAAACAAGCGCCGAGGTTTGGCGCTCAAGGTAGCTTTGGTAGCTCATGGCGACCCTCTCCCGTCCTTGACAGTTTCCACTGCGTCACCAAATCGTTCTCAGAGACCTTACTGCCCTTTGCCTCACGCTTTCATACTTTTCAGGTTGCAGTGGGAGCGCCAGCGTGATCACGGGTGAGTGTGACAGTGCTATTTACCCCACTATAGGTAATTTTACAGTGATATGATAGTGAATCAACGGACTATTTAACTTTTTCCGAACCATGGCTGCGATGTCTCGGTTGGTGGGGTTCGCATAGCTGGGTAATAATGGATATATTTGAATGGCGAGGAAAGGACCATGTATGTTTAGATGGGTAAATGGCCCCAGAACAGGTGCGGTATAGAAGTGCCAAAAATAAAATATTACATATACAAGAAAGTTTTCAGTTACTCAGAAAAGTTTCAAGGCACTGAGTCTCGTCATTCTCGAATAATAGGGCCGTGAAGTAGTGCATTCGAGCAAAATCGCCAATTTTAAGGCGAAAACATCTCATATTTCTTTATATCAACATATGAAGATAAACGATAACCAGAACCAGTTTGATACAGCATACTCGCTGTTCCAATACGTATACTATATAGTCGTAGACCAAATCTGGTTCTGGTTATCGTTTATCTTCGTATGTTTACAGAGAACAATAAGAATTGTTTTCACCTCAGAATCAACTATTTTGCACGAATGAACTACTTCGCGGCCCTATTACTCGAGAATCCTGAGACTCAGTGCCTTGAATTTTTTCTTAGTATACAATATAATATTGTACTTCATGCCAACTGAACAATTTCTTGTAGTGGAAGTATTTTATTTTGATACTTCTGTTTTGCACCTGACCTGGGGCCATTTACTCATCTAAAGATACAAAGTCTTTTAGCCCACCCGCATTTGTATTCTATTGCAGAGAGTGTGTGCTAAGGGACCAATGCGTTAGGAAAGTCTCAGCCAGGTTAAAAAAATAGGAACCGGGCTACAATTGCTAGTAGACAATTCACTAGGAATCGGGCTACAATTGCTAGTAGTCAATTCACTAGGAACCGGGCTACAATTGCTAGTAGGCAACTCACTAGGAACCGGGCTAAATTGCTAGTAGACAATTCACTAGGAAACGGGCTATCCAATTCCTAATAGATAATTCACTAGGAACCGGGCTACTATTGCTAGTAGACAATTTACTAGGAACCGGGCTACAATTCCTAGTAGAGAATTTACTTTTACACCGCGGTTGTTACCGATCGACTGGTAGAGTTCAGTACATTTATTGCAAATCCACCTCGATTCTCAGTCCCAGTTCAATCTCAGATATATTTCGGTTGCAATTTTGATTGCAATGGCTTTTATTCGGGTTATTGGCCAGCTTGTACACATCTTATGTGATAGACTAATACAATAACAAATAAATGATACAATACCGCAGGACATCTTACACCATGACCAAAATTATACAGTACCGTAGCTGGTCCCCTAAATATGATTATCACATTGTTTGGAGCTTTGTCTGCTGGAACTATTATGACAAATTTACTCTGGAGATTTGCTAGAACTTTATCAGGGGTATTTTTAGGACGACTCACAATCACAGCTAAATATGATGTGCCGTTTGGGCTATCTGTAGCTTCTTTCAAATCCAGTGACCGTGGATATATATATCCTTCACTGCGTCATCTATATAGCGATTATCCACAGCGAGATGATCGTTTATAGCATTTGGGGAATGAGATTACGGAACGGGCTTTGAAATGATCGTTTTTTGAAGCGCCATATAGTCGTACATACAGATATAGGTCAGCCAACAGGGGTGCACAATTAGTACCCATCGGAATACCTATATGCTGTTGATATCGATTATGTCCAGTCCTTTATCCAAGTAGTTGTGTTTCAATAATCCGGTCTTGCGTTGTTTCGGTTATGTTCACTGAACGATACAATCGAAAATACGCTATAGCTTGACAAACTTTGATTGTGGGTGGTATTATATTTCCTGAAGACACAGAAAGCTATTTATCTCTGGCTAATATATTTAAATCTCTCCAAGGTAACGCATACAGGACTGTACGCAAATTATGTATACTGTTGGGTGTGTTATACGCCTGTCACACTCTACGGCGATCAGCCCTCGACCGATTTGCGCTCCCGGACTTTGAAATTTTTCACCAAAGCGTAGTGACATCGCCGAAAATTGTGAAATCCATGACACCAGGTAGCTTACAGTAGCTTACAGTACGTTCTTGACTCGCTTATTACGCTCTCACTGCGACCCTATGCGTTCCCAGTTTGATCACCAGTGCGTTCTCAATGCGCTCCCACTGCGCTCTGTATGCTCTCAGTGCGCTCTCGGTGCGTCCAAGTCGCTGCCGCTGCGCTCTCACTACGCTCTCAATACCTTTGCAACTCGTTCATTGCGCATGATGTTGAGAAGGGCCTGGTCATCCTGTGCCTGTTGTGCTTGCATATGTGCTAACTGCTGTACAATTAGCACCTTCTGCCTGTCTGCGGCCATGGTGAAGAGCAGATGCACACTGATTGTGTATAGACGATGGAGCTGTATTTATACCAAAATGTGTGTGTGGGGGTCAGTGGAAGTGGGATCGTAATAAGAACGCACTGTGAACCTATTGCAAACGTCGGAACAACGCCTTGGACGTATAACGAGCGTCATAGTCTCAGTGGCAGCTCAGTGTGGACGTAGAATGAGCGGAAACAAGCCCACAAAGCGTAGTAGAAGTGCAGTAACAGCGCAATAAGAACGGAAGCGACACGTATTGAGAGCCCAATTAGCGTACAGCAGTCGCACACCAGTCACAGGGGACGATTTCTGCGACCCCAAGTCGCTTCTATGTGTTGTTGCTACGTCCACGATATGCTCATGTAGTTCGCTTTGCGCTGCCATGGCGACTGTACTGCGTCATTACACCGTTCTCGTCAGAGCGCCGACCCGCTGCGCTTGTTTTGTGCATGCTCAAAACAAGCGCCGAGGTTTGGCGCTCAAGGTAGCTTTGGTAGCTCATGGCGACCCTCTCCCGTCCTTGACAGTTTCCACTGCGTCACCAAATCGTTCTCAGAGACCTTACTGCCCTTTGCCTCACGCTTTCATACTTTTCAGGTTGCAGTGGGAGCGCCAGCGTGATCACGGGTGAGTGTGACAGTGCTATTTACCCCACTATAGGTAATTTTACAGTGATATGATAGTGAATCAACGGACTATTTAACTTTTTCCGAACCATGGCTGCGATGTCTCGGTTGGTGGGGTTCGCATAGCTGGGTAATAATGGATATATTTGAATGGCGAGGAAAGGACCATGTATGTTTAGATGGGTAAATGGCCCCAGAACAGGTGCGGTATAGAAGTGCCAAAAATAAAATATTACATATACAAGAAAGTTTTCAGTTACTCAGGTGCGGTATAGAAGTGCCAAAAATAAAATATTACATATACAAGAAAGTTTTCAGTTACTCAGAAAAGTTTCAAGGCACGGAGTCTCGTCATTCTCGAATAATAGGGCCGTGAAGTAGTGCATTCGAGCAAAATCGCCAATTTTAAGGCGAAAACATCTCATATTTCTTTATATCAACATATGAAGATAAACGATAACCAGAACCAGTTTGATACAGCATACTCGCTGTTCCAATACGTATACTATATAGTCGTAGACCAAACCTGGTTCTGGTTATCGTTTATCTTCATATGTTTACAGAGAACAATAAGAATTGTTTTCACCTCAGAATCAACTATTTTGCACGAATGAACTACTTCGCGGCCCTATTACTCGAGAATCTTGAGACTCAGTGCCTTGAATTTTTTCTAAGTATACAATATAATATTGTACTTCATGCCAACTGAACAATTTCTTGTAGTGGAAGTATTTTATTTTGATACTTCTGTTTTGCACCTGACCTGGGGTCTTTTAGCCCATCCGCATTTGTATTCTATTGCAGGGAGTGTGTGCTAAGGGACCAATGCGTTAGGAAAGTCTCAGCCAGGTTAAAAAAATAGGAACCGGGCTACAATTGCTAGTAGACAATTCACTAGGAACCGGGCTACAATTGCTAGTAGTCAATTCACTAGGAACCGGGCTACAATTGCTAGTAGACAATTTACTAGGAACCGGGCTAAATTGCTAGTAGACAATTCACTAGGAAACGGGCTATACAATTCCTAATAGATAATTCACTAGGAACCAGGCTACAATTGCTAGTAGACAATTTACTAGGAACCGGGCTACAATTCCTAGTAGAGAATTTACTTTTACACCGCGGTTGTTACCGATCGACTGGTAGAATGGAGTTCAGTACATTTATTGCAAATCCACATCGATTCTCAGTCCCAGTTCAATCTCAGATATATTTCGGTTGCAATTTTGATTGCAATGGCTTTTATTCGGGTTATTGGCCAGCTTGTACACATCTTATGTGATAGACTAATACAATAACAAATAAATGATACAATACCACAGGACATCTTACACCATGACCAAAATTATACAGTACCGTAGCTGATTCCATCATGTTATCACTGGAATCTTTCGATCGGAATGCAGGGAGTGCACCAATAAACGGAAAGCGAACCCCTACTTGCAATGCAATCCTTCGCCAACATGAGCATAGCTGCCATAGTTTTCCACCCATAGGAGTAATTTTACCTGTACGCATTGCCTCCAAGAACAACAATTCCGCCTCTGTTTTCATGGACAACACAGGGAGGGGGTCCATGTCTTGCCAGAGTATTCCACGTACCGATGCCGTAATCTAAAAGATCACTCATAATGGCCGATTATATTCTTGCCGAACATATCGTGGCTATATCCAGGGATATTCAAAATGTAATGGTGCTATACGCGAGGTTGCGAGGTACGATACTGCGATGAAGCAAACGGAGTACGTACCGGTGTGATGACCAAGAATGACCTAGGGATTAGGGTTCATTCTCATATCTTTTTCCATTACAACTAAGGACGGACACACAAATCCAATGTGGCGGGAAAATGTGCTAGCTGGCTTCGAGGATATACTTTAAGCCACCGCACACTTTTATCCACCGGACATTCTTAACCTCCACACTGGTATATGCAAAATTGCAATAGTATTTAGTAACATTGTGGCATCGCGGTCGCCGAACGCAACACCGCACCGAAATTGTGATCAACACTGTGCACCATTGTGATCAACTTAGCACTGCACCGTTGTGATCAACACTGCACCATTGCGATCAACACTGCATCACAGCCCTCAAAATCAAGGTATCTCCGCTATAACCAATTGCCTTTCAAGCAGAAATTATTCACCGTTGGCGTTCTTGCGTTTAATTATTTTGGTCATGATTTTAGTAGAGCAGTGAACCAGACGGCCATCAAAATCGAGGAACCAAATCCTCTTTAATTTCAAAATGTGTCAGTGACAGTTTGCAAGGTCCTACACCAATCCCCAGTGTACGAGTTGTCACAGAGACACAGCTCACCAATTACCAATATACTAGTTGTCAGAGCATTTCCATCATATCTCTCCATACATGTATCTAATACCGCTTATGCCTGTGCTAGGGGCCGTGTGGTCATGTTATCCAAGTTGCCACATGAACAGATACAATAAAAGCGTACCTGAGATACAACACATATCACGAATCGTTAGATTCTTGGTATGTACTTATAATAGATTAACCAGAAGACTATACTGTGAAGTCATGTGGCTCTGTCAGTATGTCGGCACCTCTTCCCCCTCCCTTATATGTATTGTAATTATATAGGAACCGTTAGTTGTGGCCATACTGTTTAGCAGAACTATGCAACCAAACGACTCCACGTTCGTTTCTCGCACATAGTTTTACATCGTCATTTTCTGTATAAGTTAAATCCACAGGTGCTTCTGAATGGTTGAAACTCTGTACTCATAATCTGTCATTTGACTGCATGGGTTAGCGCAGATATGCTGAAGAAGCCATTGGATCGCAACTGCTCCGATAACTTCGAAGTGCCTTCAAACTTACGATAGACCCGCAATGTTCCTCTTCAAGCAGTCGACATTTATTCTGTTATTGAATATGGCCTGCGCCTCCATGCCAATTATTTAAACAAATATAGGCCTATATTTTTTTCAGTCGATAAGTACCTGTACTATACCGTTACCGTACACACAGTAAGCTGTTTAGAAAGGAACAACACAGGAAGAAAGTATCTCAGCTCATGTGAGAATGTCTGAAGATGGTTTAATTTAGGACGATGTTTGTATTATTCGACATGTAAACTCCTAGTTCATGCTGAGTTTTATTTCTGCAAATACCCATATTGTCTGTGACCCCAACAAGACAGTGTTCAAGACCGTCTTGGCATTTTAGCCATGTTGTTTCAAACCCTAAATAACTGGCTTCATGGAGAGGCAAAACAACTACCGCTGTTGTTGACAGGTCGATCTTTGCTGTCGGAGTTTCTTTCAAGCTATGAACAAGATCCGGTAAAGAAATGTGGACTTCTGATAGCAATGCACTACTGATATTGCTTCTGTCGTTATCAAACAAATGTTCAACGATGGATTTTTTGGTTGGAAAATATTAACGTCGTATTTATGAAAATCAAAAGCCCACACGCATATAGCACATGATGAAATAAAATCATGTAGATCATTATTGATTGCGTTTTATAAAGGCTCTTCAGCCGGTGTCCACGTTTGTGACATGATGTTTGGTAGCACAAGCAGAAAGTTTGACAAGACACGCGAGCAGATTAACAACAAGAAGATTGAACTTCCTGGTGATTGTGCGCGTTCAAGGTAAAGGTGAAGATGCATTAGTGAGTCAATAACCATGACAAGACTATCGAACTTTATCCAAGGTGGTGCACGATGACCTCCGATGAACAAGCACACATTTATTAACGCGGATAATATTATACTTTTTAGCTCATCTGGGCCGAAGGCCCGATGGGCTAATGTCATGGCCTGATTGTCCGTCGTCAGTCGTCCGTCGTGCGTCGTGCGTAAACATCTTCTTCTCTGAAACCGCTTGGCTGATTAAGCTGAAACTTGGCATGCATGTTCCCCCCAATGAGTACACCAGAATATGTTCATGCCATGTCGATATGCTTTTAAATATGGCTGCCATGGCGGCCATCTTGAATTTGCCAGTGAAATCTTGTCATCATTATTTTTTGGTAACTACTTCATGGGTCTTTCTCAAATTTGGTACACCAGTTCCTCTTTGGGTCTAGTTGTACAACATGTGTACTTTAGTCCGATTTGAATAGCCAATATGGCCACCAGGCGGCCATCTTGGATTTCCCCATGAAACTGTGTTATCGCGATTTCTCAGGAACTACTGCATAGATCTTTCTCAAATTTGGTACACAGGTTCCCCTTGTGATCTAGTTGTGCAAGATACCTTTTCTGGTCGGATTCAAAAATCCAATTTGGCCACCAGGCAGCCATCTTGGATGTCCCGATGAAACATTGTTATCGCGATTTCTCAGAAACTACTGCATGGATCTTCCGCAAATTTCGCACACAGGTTCCCTTTGGGGTCTAGTTGTGCAATATACCTTTCCTGCTTCGATACGAAACTCCAATATGGCCACCAGGCGGCCATCTTGGATTTCCTCATGAAACATTCTTATCGTGATTTCTCAGGAGAAGTACTGCATGGATCTTTCTCAAATTTGGTACACACGTTCCCCTTGGAGTCTAGTTGTGCAAGATACCTTTTCTGCTTCGATTCGAAAATCCAATATGGCCACCAGGCGGCCATCTTGGATTTCCCCATGAAACATTGTTATCGTGATTTCTCAGGAAGTACTGCATGGATCTTTCTCAAATTTGGTACACAGGTTCCCCTTGGGGTCTAGTTGTACAAGATACCTTTCCTGCTACGATTCAAAAATCCAATATGGCCACCAGGCGGCCATCTTGGATTTCCCCATGAAACATTGTTATCGTGATTTCTCAGGAATTACTGCATGGATCTTTCTCAAATTTGGTACACAGGTTCCCCTACCATCTAGTTGTACAAGGTACCTTTTTCGGTCCAATTCGAAAATCCAATATGGCCACCTAGTGGCCATCTTGGATTTCCCCATGAAACTTTATCGCGATTTCTAAGGAACTACCGCTTGGATCTTTCTCAAATTTGTTACACAGGTTCCCCTTGGGGTCTAGTTGTGCAAGATACCTTTTGTGGTCTGATTCAAAAATCCAGTATGGCCACCAGGCGGCCATCTTGGGTTTCCCCATGAAACATTGTTATTGTGATTTCTCAGGAACTACTGCATGGATCTTTCTCAAATTTGGTACACAGGTTCCCCTTGGGGTCTAGTTGTGCAAGATACCTTTTGTGATCTGATTCGAAAATCGAATATGGCCACCAGGCGGCTATTCTGGATTTCCCATGAAACTTTATCTCGATTCTTCAGGAACTACTGCACTGATCTTTCTCAAATTTGATACATAAGTTCCCCTTGGGGTCTAGTTGTGCAAGATACCTTTTCTGGTCCGTTCCGAAAATCTAATATGGCCACCAGGCAGCAATCTTGAATTTCTCCGATGAATTTTTGTTATCGTGAATTCTCAGGAAATTACTGCATGGATCCTTGTCAAATTGGATACACAGGTTCCCCTTGTGGTCCAGTTGTGCAAGATACCTTTTTTGGTCCATTTCGAAAATCCAATATGGACGCATCTTGAATTTCCCATGAAACTCTGTTATCATGAAATCTCAGGAAATTACTGCATGGATCATTTAGTGTTCATGGGGGGCAACACAAGTAAGAAACTCATCTATTGCAGTTCTTTAGTAAAAATTTCTTACAGCTACTTTCTCCAGTTACAGCCAGATGAGCTACAGTGCCGTGGCACTATCTTTCAGTTTGCGTACGGTACGGGCGACGGAGTACAGTTAATGCGACAGTATAAAGCCGATCATCTACACTAGCATTCTCCCAACGTCAGAGTTTGTAACCTCCAAACCGTCGGTAAACAGACTCTGACTTCTCCCCTATACAAATGTCTGGCGCGCAACCGCATTGCGTCTTTTCCGCTAAGCCAATGAGAGAGCGTGTTATATTTTCCGAATGACTACGTCATCACAGCTGATCACCGCGTGGAGACGGGCGGTCATATTGTAAACAAAGTTGGACAGGCGAGCATTCTGGTTCACGCTGAGAGCTATTGTAAGCATTAATTGGTAATGACCCTGGGAAATGGATAAAGCATGCGGTATATGTGACCAGGCAATCAACAAGCGTGCGTCTTTCAGAAAGTTATATTATGGCCATGTGTATCAAATGATATCTGTGTTTCATGTCGCCGATCTTTTTAGCTCAGCGAGGGAGAGTAACACAACAAAAATCAAAGTCAACACGAAATATATTAAAACACTACTCAGCCAAAATTACTCATCTGAACTTCAGCGAGGTATATATTATTATGCATTTATGTGCAGCAAGTAAGTCATAAAAACAATCAGTGAAGGAGGTGAACGAGAAATATGCATCGAAACACATTATTGGCCTAATTTCCTCACAGTACTAAATATTAAATAATAAGAAATCTGCCGTTATATGTGTTTCCCTGGTTATAACCATGAATAATATAAAGATTTTGTCTGAAAATAACGGATTTCAGTTTAGCAACTGTGCAACTGTGATTGAATTTAATAATTGCTTCAGTTTTTTTTAAATGCCAATTTTTTATCAAAGTAAATAATTTAAATTTGCTCATACTTGAAAATGTTTACCAGATAAATTGGATTTGAATGAAAAAATGACAATAACAGTATTATCACAATTTTCAGTATTATATTTAAAATTTATATTATAATTTATTATTATTATTTTATTATTATAATTTACCTGTTTATAAACTAATCACCGCATGGGCCTCGTTGACGACAACAGTCGCCGTGGTTTTCCTGTGTTTAATTAGCAAATCACGGTTCTCTTCCTGGTGTAACAGTAATTCGAGGCTTGATAATACAAATGAATAATGCCCCTCCTGTAGTTTTTCTCTGTCGCAATCGCCAGGTACAAGATATGTGGCAGTAAAGCTCAGGGCTCGGAGTGTATTTACTTGCTTGTTCATGATGGAAGTTAACGGACAGATCACAAATGCCAGTCCAATTTTTTAAACAGGACGCCAATTGTAACATAAAGATTTGCCGCTGTTCTTTCTTGTCGATATACAACACCTATGTTGATTGGCTCGCCGAAGTTAGGCTGAGCTTTTCGAAAATCATCGACCCCATTCGGTAATCTCAACAAGTTCGCTTCATTTAGTAACGGAGGCTGTTGATTGGGCGAGAGCCATGCGCAGAACAGCTGCGCGCCGCAATTAGCCCCACTTTGACATCAGAGGGTATATATGACAATAGGATATACAATCTGATGCCATGAGAATGCTACACTAGCGGATCACTTGATTACCGGTACTTATCGAATGGATTCGTCCATAATGAAACATTTGCCTGTGTTTATTGAGTGTTCTCATGAAACCTATATTTGTTTTGAATAGCCTGAAAAAATCGGCAACATTCTTTCATTTTTCTGGAAATTTCAGCCTCCATAGCATTCCCGATAGGCTAGACCGCCAAGCGACAAAAGTTGGCAAGTTTGAAAATGAAACTTTAAAAAGAAACTTTTTACCACCAGATGGCGTGACCCGCTACCGCTGAAATTGATCCATAATACTGTCTGCTTTTTTTTTTGTCGAAACTATAATGCTTAGTTATATTAACATAGCGCACCATTATGGGTATTTTTCCCCTAAAAAAAACGAGACCAACCGGGCGTGGAAATTCCAAGCAGAACCAGCGAGATACCGGCAGCGCCGATGGATATCTGAATTCACTTACCATGGGAGCGGCCATCTTGATATTGGACGAGTAACAGGTGTTTTCTCGAGCCATACTTCGCAGACGTGCCATGGAGTGATCCAACTAGTTTCATATCGTAAAACGACAGGATTGTATCACCCGTTCGTGGTTAACACATTAATATTAATTCTGTTATAATGAATTCATCGAATAAATGTCCTTCAGTACTATTTTATTATGGCTGAGAGACCAAATCGATGACCATACATGATCTGTACGTCTGCAGTAAAATGTGTGAGATTGAACTGCGAGTTACTAAAAACTCAAAACAGTGAAACACGCGGATCGGATTGATGTGTAGATGTGATGGGCCATCACTGTCTATTGATCTGTATTTGCAAGCTATTATTTGCCTCCCTTGACGTGAGAACTCTTGTGCAGTCAACGTATGTAGAACGTATTGTCGTGTCGAGACAGACGACTGTGCAGATAAACTGTGTCGTTCTGACGGGAACAGGAGCCAGCTGTAATGGTTACCTGGTTGTACACCGCTTGGCACACCTGATTTGAGGGCAAGGTTATCTCCCCTGGTTACTTGTTACTGTTAAAGTTACATAGTTCGCATACCATCTGACACTACACCATCACTGACATTGTTATCATACGGTTGCGGTCATTGTTGATGTTAAAGACTGGACTTTGTAACCCCCCGTCCCAGCAGGATCGAATAAACTGTGACTATATCTGGCAACACATAAGGGACTTTGTGTTTGATTTTGTTGCGTTACGGGAAAACCCCACGTTTCACACTGGTGTCAGAAGTGGGATCTGCTGTGGAGAATAGTTACCAGTAACAAACAGTAACCAGGGCGAGAAAGAAGAAACCAGAAGATGGCCACCCCAGGGGGAGAAGATATCCCCCTTCCCGATGAGCGGGCAGAAGCACAAGTGGGTCGTGGTGAAGTGGATGCTTTGCGAGAACAGATTGAACAGCTTCGATTAGCATTGGGAAATGCTGCTCAAGCGGTCACGCCTCGTATTGTGCTACCCCCACCAATCAAGTTGCTGGCAAGGAAGATCCGGATGTATGGATAGAGCGAGCCTCGCGGATTATATCCAATCAACAGATTGATGGGGCAGAGGCAGTACTGTTTCTGCGTGATTACCTCCAAGAAGCTGCCGCAGAGGAAATCAGACCTCAAGCCCCAGATACCCCAAACAGGATGTTTGAGGTGCTCCAAACAGTGTTTGGTAGTAGAGCGACCCGTCTTCAGCGCATGCGATAATTTTACAATCGTGTACAACATTCTGGTGAAACTATAACTGAATATTCGCATGCATTGGTTGCCATCATCGGTGAGATGCATCTCCCAGAGGAGGACCAACAGCGCTTGCTCAAAGAACAGTTTCCAGAGGGGATGAAACCTGCCAGCGTCCAGCGCTTCCTAAAGCGCCGAGTGCGTTAGAACTCACAATCTGACATTCTTACAACTGAGACAGATGGCGCTGGACGAGAGTGATGAAACTCCGAACAATAAAGCTCAAATAAAGGAAGTCGCTGCAAGTCAGCCGGCAGAGGGTGCGTGTGCCTCGAGTAAAGTCCCAGTATGGGCAAATGAACTTATTGAACTCACAAAAGAGGTTGTTAAGAGCTTAAACAGTCGAGGACAGGGTGATAAAGTTGCCCCTCCAACAAACAATGACTTCAAATGTTTCTATTGTCAGAAATTAGGACATTATAAACGCAACTGTGAGGAAAGGTTGTTTGACCTAAACAAAAGGCAGCCTGAAAGTAATGCGAACAAGAGGGCTGTCCCTCAGGTGAATCTGTCTGCACAACTTGGGTCGGCAGAGTCATCTCACATGTGACGCCGGGTAATAGGAGACTGCCCAGAAATAGATGCTAGTGTAGCCGGTGTCCCCACTAGATTCTTAGTAGATACGGGTTCACAAGTCAGTACCATAACAGAAAGCTTTTATAAAGCTAACCTTAGCATGCAGCCTTTAGAGGCTGTCCAAGGATTAAAGCTTACTGCTGCAAATGGTTTAGAATTACCATACATTGGGTTTATTAGTACTACTGTGAAGGTGTTAGACACCTGTATTAACAACGTTGGTATTTTAGTACTCAGCGATGCCGTTGAGTCTGAAGGTAGCAGTTGTAAGCGTAGACCTGGCATTATGGGTATGAATATTCTGCGTGATATGCCTGGGTTTACAGAACCGTCAGTTTGTCGTGAACCTGACAAAGAGAATCCAAAATGTAGATTTGTTCGTGTTGCAGGGGATGAGGAAACTGTGATTCCAGCATCCTCTATAGCCAGAATCAAATGTACGGGTGTCCCGAGTACAGGACAGGTAATGGTAGAACCTTTGAAGCAGCCCCCAGCAGGAACTCAGTTAATCGTTGCACCAATATTATCTAATGGGTATGTGGAAGTGCTCAATGCCACAGACAAGGATATCTGGTTACCACCACGTACAAGACTGGGTATAGTCCAAAGTTATACACTGGCAGAAGATCTGTCAGTTACGGTGGAGGTCAACCGTATCCATGTGAGTAGCGCCTCCGAATCCTGCGTTGAGAGTTCAACTGTTCCGAATCTGGGAGAGTTTGATGGTACCCATGAGGAACATGGTAGAGCTACGGACTTGTTTCAGAGGTACAGCGACGTATTTTCACCAAAGCTCGGCAGAACCCAGACCGTACAGCACAAAATACCATTAACAGATGATATTCCAGTCTCGTGTCCCTACCGCCGCATTCCACCGCACCAAATAAAGGAGGTGAAGGACCACTTACAGGATCTTCTGGACCAAGGGGTCATCCGACATAGTTGTCCAAGTTATGGTGCTCCACCAGTTCTTGTGCGCAAGAAGAACGGCGATATGCGTATGTGTATCGACTACAGACGGTTGAACAGCAAAACGGCACGTGATGTGTACCCACTGCCGCGTATTGAAGAGTCGCTTGATTTGATGGCAGGAGCGAGATACTTTTCGATCATAGATCTCAAGTCGGCCTATAACCAGATTGAGGTTGAGGAGGGCGACCGACATAAAACAGCCTTTACGACCCCATTTGGGCTCTTCGAATACAACCGAATGCCGTTTGGCTTAGCGAATGCACCGGCAACGTTTCAGCGCCTTATGACCCATGTGTTCCAAGAAGATCTCATGGAAAGATTATTTGTGTACTTGGATGACATAATCATTTGGTCCAGCAACATCTCCGAACACATAGAAAGGTTAGAGTCAGCCCTTCAAAAGCTCCAGAAACATGGACTACGAGTTGAACGAGGAAAGTGTCACTTTTTTCAAAAAAAGGTGAAATTTTTGGGACACGTGATAACTGAAAATGGTGTCCTAACCGACCCGGAGAAAATTGAAGTGGTAGCGGAATGGCCGACCCCGAGTACCCTCCAACATGTACGATCATTTCTCGGCTTTGCGTCGTACTACCGCCGTTTTGTTGGGAGATTTGCCTCTATAGCCTCGCCACTGTATGACTTGATAGGGAAATGTGAAGAATCCAAGGGAAAGAGGCGTGCCAAGTCAAAAGACTGTGATGTTACTTCTCTTTGGGATAGCGCATGTGAGGAAGCCTTCCAGACATTGAAAGATAGATTGATCACATCTCCTACCTTGACTTACCCAGATTTTACCAAGCCTTTTGTTTTGGAGGTGGATGCCAGTAACTATGGACTTGGCGCCATTTTGAGTCAGATGCAAGATGGGCAGTTACGGGTGGTGGCATATGCCTCCAGGGACTGAGACACCCTGAACGTCGTGCTGGGTATTCCAGTGAGAAGATCGAGCTATTCGCCGTGAAGTGGGCTGTTTGTGACAAGCTTAGGTCATACCTGATAGGGGCCCCCTTCGTCATATTTACCGACAATAACCCCTTGACTTACATCATGACGAAAGCCAAGGTTCCAGCACTTGAGCAGAGGTGGATCAACGAGTTGTCCAGTTTTCGGTTCACGATTCGATACAGATCTGGAAAGTCGAATGTTGGCGCCGATCTCCTTTCCAGGTTACCAGGAAATTTGTCTGAGGTAGCTGATGATGATGAACTCACTGAATGTATAGAAGCAGTTAAAGCACACATCTCTTCTATCCTGGGAAGTAGTGCACTGCCACTGGAGATACGAGAGGCAGCTTTGCAGAATCTCTGTCTACGCCTTGATACGGACAGTGCACTGCCAGGCGTGGGAACTTGTGAACATGCTATGGGTCTCCCCACAGTAAGTGCAGCTGACATGAGCAAGTACCAGGTTGAAGACCCTGTGATCAGCCGCTTAATACATTACCGATCTATAGGACGTCATCCTACAAGAGACGAACGGAGTAAAGAGTCTAAACCAGTACAGATTTTGCTCAAACAGTGGGACCGCATAAATGTGAAGAATGGTGTTCTTTTCCGTCGCATGACTGGCAAAGATGGGAAGCCAAAGCTGTGTGTACTGCTACCTGTGTGTCTGAAGAATCAGATCCTGCATGGCCTCCATGATGCCGCAGGCCGCCAGGCTGCTGAGCGGACAGAAGCGCTCATACGGGAACGATGCTGGTTTCCGGAAATATCCGGACAAGAGCAGACTTACCTTGGAAGTTGTGAGCGCTGCGTGCAGGCAAAAGGGCCATATCGACCAGTGCGCTCCAAGTTGGGCCGACTGATAGCGACTCGTCCACTGGAGGTAATATCTGTGGATTTTACGGTGATGGATAAAGCAAGTAACGGATTGGAGAATGTCTTAGTCATAACGGACTGGTTCACTAAGTTCACTCTTGCTGTTGCGACACGAGACCAGAAGGCCCCCAATGTGGGGAAAGTTTTGGTTCGCGATTGGTTTACCAGATATGGGGTGCCCCAACGCCTCCACAGCGACCAATGAAGAAACTTCGAGTCCAGTATCATCCAAGAGCTGTGCAAGTTGTATGGTATCCGGAAGAGCCGCACTACCCCGTACCATCCTGAAGGTAATGGGGTAACAGACCGTTACAACCGAACATTACACAATCTGCTATGCACCTTGCCCCCTGAACAGAAGAGGCGTTGGCCAAACTTCCTTCAAGAACTTTGTTTCTGCTACAATGCCACACCTCACGCGAGTACAGGCTACTCCCCCTTTTATTTGCTTTTCGGACGGGATGTCACACTTCCTGTTGACCAGCTCCTCGGATTAGGGCAGGAAGACATTGCTGATGATGATGACCAACCGGACGATATCTATAGCGAGTGGGTGACACAGCGAAACACAATGCAATGAGAAAGCGACACCAGAAGAACGGGGTTGACGCGCCAATAAAAGTTGGAACTCAAGTTCATGTACGCCGACACCCCCACGGACGCTGTAAGATTGCTGATAAGTTTGGACCAACGATATTCAAGGTTGGTGACTTCCATGACGGTGTGTATACTGTGGAATTGGCAGATGGCACGGGTGGACTGAAACGGTTAGGCCGGGCAGAAATAACACCAGTGGCCTTGCCACATGATCCCGTTGCACTCCGTAAAACTGTGTCACGGGACTGTGTACCTACACTAGTAGTCGAACCAACTAGTATATAGTATATACCCTATACATGGGGTATATACTAAAAAGTGTAATTTTCCATGCTTGGCAAACACGGGTTCGCGCTTTAAAATATGATCATGTATGAGTATCATAGTAAGCTATATAATAATTTAGTGTTTCCAAGATGTTAAAAAAAAAAAAAAAAATGACTCGAAAATCGCGGGTTACGTTGGGGTTTCGTCGGTAGATTTTACCTGATTGGCTGACAACATCACGTGGGGTTGTTTTCGGGGGGAATCCTCGTTATAGTTGCCGAAAGTAGGCTGAGAATGGATACACACGATCCCAGGGTCAGTCTTACCGCGTATAGATGACCCAGATGGTTACAGGTTGTTTCCAGATGGGTCCTTGCGCCAGCTACATTAGTCAAACCTTTAATGAAAACAAACAAATCGACGTTTTTTTAAACCATAATGGTGCATCGTGACCTGTATTCAACAGTTGCACACGTAATCGGCTTGTAATACGCAGATTATAAGCTACAAACGTTTCCGCCGGCATTGATGCATTTGCATTAATAATTTTTTGTGTGTAAAAAGTGATCCCTTACTGTCGTACGAACTGTAGTTATCGTGATATTTTAAAGGTTTATTTGGATGATTTCTCAAAATACTTTTTCTCTCAAAACGAAAACAGACCACAGTACAAGCCAGCGTCTCTTTGACCTCATGCGACAGCTTGGCACGTGACCTGGCGGGAGCATTTAGTAACTTTTCTTGGCCTTTTTGGAATGTTGGGAAGTAGTTATCGGCTTCGGTGACACGGATAAATTTCGTTCATGAATTCACCGAAATATACGCTCCAAGTTGTGAAATATTCAATTTGAGAGCAGGTCTAGAAATGATAAGATTGTCGGAGAATTTATCCAAGCAGTTTTCTCTGTGCGGCGAGTCAAAATTGGACTGTTCCCGAGTAAACACAGCTGACGACAGCCGATTTTGAGACGGATACGCGGAGGTCAAAATAAAATGTAATATTTTAAGCCTTTCGTTCATCAATTAAATTTGAAATTTTGCAGGACAGCCTGATCCAAACATCTTCTTGGAGACTGTCAGTAGATATCACCAAAAGTTTCATAGGTGGTCACAAGAAACCATGCCGAACTACTCGCCGCCGATCAAGTTCTGGTTCCATACCCGTAGATATGGAAGCCGGCTTCCATACGTAGATGTTTTAACGATATTTATCCAAACAGATCTGTACCAGTGCAAACGATCGCTACCAGCTATTATTACGGATTTATACGCAGTGGTAGGTACCAATTTTCGGCTTATTTTGCCAGGAAAACCCGAATAATACTCGTAATGATGTAGCGCGGCGTACGCATAAATGTACGAGGATATATATTTCGCTCTTGTTTCAAAAGCACGGAAATCTTTTCGTTGGTTTGAAGAGAAACCAGAAACTTTTCGTTGAGCGATGAACAATATTATATCCGGAAGTGGACAACATTCCCACAGGTTGTGCTTCGTCCGTTTTAAGATCCCCACTTCACAACAAATTTCATTGTGGGTATCTTAAAACCGCCAGTTAAGAGATTTAAAAACTTCTATTAAATTGGGCTTTATAGCAATAAGAAGTATTAAAACATTTTCAAAATTTTACTTTTCATTCCGTGTTTCTACTTAAATCAAAAATATTTTTTTTTTGAGGAACTTATATATATTATTCGCAAAAAAACCCTAGTAGATTTGTTACATCTCGAAGATAAAACCGCAGTATACAAAGGGTATGGAAACAGACGTTTTGGGGTCTAGGTGGGTCACTAGTGGTCCGATTGGGTCGACTGAGGTATCAATGTGAAGCAAACGTAAGGGAGCATCCGACAGGAGGGGTGTCACGCGGAACCCACGTCATTCTGCGTATGCGCAGTAGACGAAGTGTATGGAAATAGACGTTTTGGAGGCGAGAGGGGTCACTATTGGTCCGATTGGGGCGAGTGAGGTGTGAATGTGAAGCATACGTGAGGGAGCATCCGATGGGATGGGTGTGTAATCCGTTTTCATCAATCCGCGCATGCGCAGTCTGGCCGACGCATTTTGGGGTTTCTTTTGGGATAGAGATGGACCACTATTGGTCCATTTTTGTGGTTTGGTGGTGTGGGTTCTGCGCAAGTGTGTGATGTGTGACGTCACTTCCGGTTTCTATGACCAAAAACTACCTCCGAACACAGAAGAGTTCCAATTTTGCCTTAGACCTTAGACGTATGGAATGCATGTACTGACTTTCAACATCGGGGTTTCCCACCGCATTTATGGAATGCATGTACTGACTTTCAACATCCGGCACCTCTTCAACATCGGGGGACTGGAGTGCGTCGTCCCTCCGTCTTACATCCGGGACCTCTTCAACATCTGGGTTTCTCACTGGGTTTTCCCCGGCCCGCCCGCCCGCACGCCTGCGCGGGTTTTCCTGTGCTGACTTCAAATACTAACTCAACATTCATGTTAATTGTTCATTCAAAAAAATGCCGTCGCAGTGCCGTGGCAAATCATTTCTGCGACGGCATTTTTGTGCCGTGGCAAAATTTTGCGAATTTCAAGGGCTGGTTATGTTATTTACAACCCTTGTGGGAGGCGCAGCTGATGCTCCTAATTTTAAATACATGTTCTAGGCAGGGTAGGCCTAGGTCTTTCCCAGGTAGCCACAGAATGCTCCCACTATCTGAGAATTGTGCTCCCTTGAGAGGACCTCGCTGTGCCCACTTAGCACCTGAATAGATTACACTTTAGTGCTGCTGTTGTTGTTGTGCCCTATCACTGATAGTATCGATAGTATCAGTATCACTTGCAACGTTTGTTGTTGTTGTTGTTGTTTTCAAACTCAAGATTGAACTTTGAAATTTTAGACAATTTGCTTACAATTGATCAAAACCATGTTTAGACGTTGTTGCACAACTGTCAATATCATGTTTGGCGTCACACTGCCGGTGTCGGTGAATGGAAACAGCATTTGAAAACTTCCCCGTAACAACTTTCCACGTGTGATTCAAGTTCCTGTTCGGAGTGTTCCCAGCGGCAAAATCCAATCACATGTTCACACTTAATGGCATTCCCCACAGAGGGGTATTTTCGTTGCAATATACTGTTGGAGCCTCCAAAACCACGGTCTTTATCCAAACAGATCTCCACCAGTTCAAACGATCTCTACCCATAACGAAACTATCTCTTCCGGTGCGTGAAGCGATAAATTGTTCGACGTTTGAGAGTAACATATGCCCGTTGAAGGCAAACTATCGGCCAAGCACCGAAAAGGTTGATGTCTTTTTATTATTTTTCTTTATTTGGGACACAGGATTGCTTTGCCGATTAGGAATATCGGCTTCACGTTCAAAGACTGGCCTATTTCAAGGGCGGATCTACTGGGGGGGGGGGTCAGAGGGGTCCGGACACCCCCCCCCCCCCATGAAACCTAAAAAAAATTAATTTTTTTGGAGGGACCAACGAACCCTGGGATTCCACGTAGAAATAATGTCTTGAAATGATATGTAAATTAAACGAATGTGGATTATGTAATCAGAGTATCTATATGTGTATTAAACAGACCATCTATTCACGTAGTTTGTGAGTGTACTATTTAAGTTGGAGTTTCAATATGTATCTAAAATCAGATATTATCACCACGTGTAGTGGTGTGTATAGGCCTGTTTTGTTTGTGTTAAACTAGGAAGTCAAATGGTGTCCGGCATATTCTTCAATATCGATGCGTGTTTATGCGAAACAAATGTGAAATAGAACAATAAATCTACCTACATTGTGTTCAGATTTATTTCCGGGAAAACGCGTAAAACGCATCTCCCGCAACCTGGAACCCCGGAGCTTCCGGGGCCTAGGCGGCCCCTGGACCCTCGCCTGTCAGACTGTGGGGATCGCTTATTTTAGTTTTGTGCAAATGAATCGTATCATATTGGTTCTAATGTTCCACGATGTAAAAGTCATCGTTTTTTTATCCGTTAAATATAACTAGAAAGTCAAATGAATTCAGGCATGAAGTATGATTTTTTCAACATCGATGCGTACTTATAAATGAGAAACAAACGTGAAAATAGAACCATAAATCTGCATACATTAGGTTCGAATTTATTTCCTGGAAAATGCTTAGAACGCATCTCCGGCGATCTATCAATTCGGAGCTTCCGGGGCCTAGGCGGCCCCTGGACCCCCGCCTGTTGGGCTATGAGGATTTCCTTGTTTTATCTTTTTGTGAATGAACCGTATCGGTACACATCTTGGTTTCCCTTCCATGAACTAAATGCCATCGTTTTGTATGTTTTAAATATAACTAGAAAGTCAAATGAATGCACGCATGAGGTGCGATATTTTCAATATCGATGCGTGCTTATAATTGCGGGGAAATCGTGAAAATAGAACCATAAATCTGCATACATTATGATCAGTTTTATTTCCGGGAAAACGCTCAGAACGCATCTCCGGCGATCTAGGACCCCGGAGCTTCCGGGGCCTAGGCGGCCCCTGGACCCTCGCCTGTTGGGCTGTGATAGTCGACGCCTCTCCCCTATGAATTTTGGCTGGATCCGCCCTTGTATTTTCGGGCATATTATCTGACTGTACCAGTACCCCAGCTGTGTTTGTCGCTTTAATTGTGGCTTATTATCCAAGGGACTAAAGTCGTCCTGTTCGACTGGAGAATGAATTGCAGTCAAAATCACTATTCACTTTACAACGATCTTGTGATATGCGTGTTTTCTGTGCTGAAGTTGACAACGATCTCTATCAGCACTAATACTAAATAGTGTTGCAGTAGAAATACTCTGGAAGATTTATGAGCTAAAGCTAATGGGTCTATATTAGGAACTCAATAAAGACAAAATCATATTAGTTGGGGAAAAGAACAATGTGCCATCAACATGCTGAAGCGTTTGACAAAAATATACATTTACACAAATAAAATCAAAATTGGAACTCAATTTCAAATCGCTCTTATACATATTTATAAACCAATTCTTTACTGAAAAGTACAAAAATAATTTAGGCTGCGTGATAAATTTCGTCAACTTTTCCTTGCATTGTAGGCCTATGAATTTTGAAGAGAAATGACGGTACCCCATGCACATGGACGCCATTTCGAAATTACCCATGATCCCCTGCTTTTTTTCAAAATGACCCCAATATGATAAACTACAAAGTCACGGAGTTTCAGCTCTCAAGTTTGTTGTCCAACAACGGGGGGTGGGGTGGGTGGCGGGGGAGTAAGTTTCTCCTAGGCCAGCCTGCAAGGGCGTAGACAACGGGGGGCTTGGGGGGGGCTGCAGCCCCCCCTAATTTTGACGGCCGGCAAAAAAACAAAAAAACAACAAACAAACAAACAAAAAAAAAAGAAAGAAAGAAAGAGAAAGAAAGCTAACATAGCATAGAAGATCACGTATATTATCCAATTAATACATGAGAAGTAAACTTATCACCGCCAGTGCATACCATTAGGCCTAAAATAAGATTGCAATTGATCAGTGACCTAAGCCATAGATTGACGATTTCGGGCTCAAATCTTTTGCGATCGTCTCCGAGAATGGAATAGTGTGCTCCAATTTCAATCAAATACCGCCTATTTGGGCGAAAAACATCAAAACTTCAGTTGAGCATAATTTTTCGTAAATTTTTCACTATTAAGTTTTGTTTTTCAATTGAGATCCCGGTCATTTGTTCAGTATTTCTTTATTCACAAACAAGAGATACAAACTCTCAACTACTTTTCATATACATGTAGGAACTCTAGAAATAAACCTAGTGTCTGTCCCAGATAATAAATCCCAGACGTTTTCGGTGATATTTCGGAGACAATTTATCGTACAACATTGAAAATTCCCACAGTATATAAACTAAAAAACATTAATTTTATTCCTGTCTTTGACAAAAGAGTTGACGAAAATCGATACCATGTTATTTTGGGGCCACCATGACTTTGGTCTGCCATTGTTATAACATGCAGGCCTGACGTTATGACGTCAAAAATATAACTCACAAATCTCCCATTTAATTTTTGTTTTCGCGATTTATGGAGAATCACTGGAACGATTTGGGTGATACTTTGAAATAAATTTATTATCTACTGTGTGAAGTTTCAATGCTGTCCGATAAACAATCTAGCCTCAGAACTCACTTTAGCTGAGAAAGTGACCTCTGTTTTAGTGGATTTCTGGGAGCAGAAACGTGAAACGTCGCACCTGTTTGTTTACTTTCTTATTTGTTCTACTTTTTATGTGTTTTGTACTCTGTCCCAAATGAGATGCTCAGTACAATAAAGAATTTTATCTCATCATGCGCACAATTAATTTTCGGCGGAACCAATCTTGCATTCGTCTATTTCCGTAAATTAGCCCAGTTGCGGAGTTCTGGGGATAGATTGCTATTATTCAACTAAACATAGAAATAGTTTTGTATAATTTGAATGAAATATGTTCGTTTGGTTAAAATTAACTTCATTCACAATAAAATGCGATCGGATCGCTCGATTACCAAAGGCACTATTTCGTAGCCGGCTCCTGAGCCGGCTACGAAATAGTGCCTTTGGTATACTTGATCGCCATACGCTCCCCACGGGTGGGGAGTTGTGCGTTCTATGTAAGAGGCTAAGTTCCGCCAATACGGAAATAGCCGAACGTGAGACTGGTCCGATAAATTGTCCGAGACATATCGCTGAAAACCTCTAAGATATATTATCCGGGACAGACAGTAGACCTGAAGTCACTGTTTAATAACTGGTGTAAATATGGTAAATATGGATACGTTTTCCTACTCTTCCAAGAAAGGACCACTAAGCTAACATTTTTGATAAGTCTGACAACTGCAGGTAGAAAATAGCCCAGTTATCATCGATTAACAATATTTCCTATGTTAAAAAGATAGCAAAGGCAACCCGATTAATGAACCAGAGCTCATGTGCTCAGCCGCGCGTCAATGCAGCCATTCCGCTGCTATCGGGGCAGGATAGTATTGTCTAAGGATTAACTTGAATTATAGTGCAAACCCGAGATTGAATGATCATTTCAGCTTGTAATGTTTATCAATGTAGTGATCGTCATTGTTATGAGACATTTTGGCATAAATCAAAGTTCAGTTGTTACAATGTTATACTGCTCAGATGCTCCCAGAGAGTGCCAATTTACCATCAAGTTTCAAAAAAAAATCTTAAACCAGAAAGTCAAATGGACTCAGGCATAAGGTGTGATAGTTTTCAATATCGATGCGTGCTTATGCGAAACCAAAGTCAAAATAGAACCATAAATCTGCATTCATTATGTTCCGATTTACTCCCGGAAAAACGCTCGAAACTCGTCGATGAACTAGGGCCCGGGTCTTCCGGAGCCTAGGCGGCCACTGAACACTCGTTTGTTAGACTGTAAAGATTCGCTTTAATAGCTTTGTGTAAATGAATGGTATCGGTATCGTATTGGTTTCTGATGTTCCTTGACGTAAATGGCATCGTTTTGTATGTGTTAAATATAAAGAAAGTCAAATGGATTAAACCATGAGGTGTGATAGTAGTATATAAAGCGGATCTTGGGTCTTATTTATGCAAATGGAAGCGGAAGCTTTTTTCCTGAGACCGAATCACCGCCAGACCGCATCACCGCGGAGGAATACAAAGGTTACAGGTTGCCGGAACTATAGCCTAGACAGGTCAGTACATGCCTTGATCACGTGATCGTGATGGGAAACCCCCACTGGGAAACCCCGCCACACTTCCGCCACAAATCTGCGCGAAAACACCTGCGCACTCGTCAAAATAAGACCTGTAATACGCTTATACTACTACTAGCGATCCCCACAGTCTGACAGGCGAGGGTCCAGGGGCCGCCTAGGCCCCGGAAGCTCCGGGGTTCCAGGTTGCGGGAGATGCGTTTTACGCGTTTTCCCGGAAATAAATCTGAACACAATGTAGGTAGATTTATTGTTCTATTTCACATTTGTTTCGCATAAACACGCATCGATATTGAAGAATATGCCGGACACCATTTGACTTCCTAGTTTAACACAAACAAAACAGGCCTATACACACCACTACACGTGGTGATAATATCTGATTTTAGATACATATTGAAACTCCAACTTAAATAGTACACTCACAAACTACGTGAATAGATGGTCTGTTTAATACACATATAGATACTCTGATTACATAATCCACATTCGTTTAATTTACATATCATTTCAAGACATTATTTCTACGTGGAATCCCAGGGTTCGTTGGTCCCTTAGGAAGACCGTGGTTTTGGAGGCTCCAACACAATCTCCTGGCTTCGATTGCATATACCTTTCGTCTAAACGGCTGCAGGAATGATCTCTGCCCCACCGTAATAAAAATGTAGAACGGAAGGAACAGTTTGTATGATTCGAGGATATTCCATTGGTTTGGCGTTTTGATTGGCATGGATCACCAGCGCGTGATGGATAATGCATGAATGAAAGAACGTAAAGAACGTACCGGTTCTATTTTCAGGTTGTAGTCATAGATACCTAACCCTCCCTTCCACGTCATTTTTTCAATGAAAAGTCCGCCATTGTGTTGCTAAGCCGTGTCACAGCTCTGTAAATTTTGTAAAACTGCTCTATCCAAAAAGAGTTCGTTTGCGTTTGTCTTGATATAATACCGTACTGATGTTATTCATGACATAATTGAAATATATAATGGCATGGCTGACATAATTGCATAGTTAGAAACTAAATTATGTGACATGCTTCGCGTAATACACCGCGCGCATAATAATGTAACAGCTCATTACATTTTTGTTGCCTGTGGGTGAGATTAGATTTGAAGCTGTTTGTAAAAAGCGGAAAACGGATCGAGGCTTGGTGAATGGCTCCAACAGTATATTGCAACGAAAATACCCCTCTGTGGGGAATGCCATTAAGTGTGAACATGTGATTGGATTTTGCCGCTGGGAACACTCCGAACAGGAACTTGAATCACACGTGGAAAGTTGTTACGGGGAAGTTTTCAAATGCTGTTTCCATTCACCGACACCCGCAGTGTGACGCCAAACATGATATTGACAGTTGTGCAACAACGTCTAAACATGGTTTTGATCAATTGTAAGCAAATTGTCTAAAATTTCAAAGTTCAATCTTGAGTTTGAAAACAACAACAACAACAACAAACGTTGTATGATCGATACTGATACTATCGATACTATCAGTGATAGGGCACAACAACAACAGCAGCACTAAAGTGTAATCTATTCAGGTGCTAAGTGGGCACAGCGAGGTCCTCTCAAGGGAGCACAATTCTCAGATAGTGGGAGCATTCTGTGGCTACCTGGGAAAGACCTAGGCCTACCCTGCCTAGAACATGTATTTAAATTAGGAGCATCAGCTGCGCCTCCCACAAGGGTTGTAAATAACATAACCAGCCCTTGAAATTCGCAAAATTTTGCCACGGCACAAAAATGCCGTCGCAGAAATGATTTGCCACGGCACTGCGACGGCATTTTTTTGAATGAGCAATTAACATGAATGTTGAGTTAGTATTTGAAATCAGCACAGTAAATAGAGAATAAACTTTTTATTCAATGTATCTCTGTTTGAATCAGTCTGTCATGCCATATATAGCATTTACTAGCAGTATGCGGTCGTACTAAAAACTGCGCGGAACTGCGCGGAGCTTAATTTCAACTGCGCGTGGATTATTTGATGGATTTTTCTTTATTTGCTGACGAGCAGAATATTGATATTAATAAAACGGACAACAAAATCCGCAAAATGTAGACTATATGTCGATCGCTTGAAACGAGAGAGAACGAAATTGAAATGCGCGGAAATTATGATTCACTGCCCGGAGATTCGCTTCGTTGGAATGGATTCGTTAATATTAGAGCACCTTATCCTATACCTTATTCGTTATCATTTCACTTGGAATCATTTGATATGCTTTCTTCAACTGAGTCTTATGTGTGGAATTTCAACTGTCCATAAGTATATATTGGCGGGTATCAATTTTAACTGCGCGGAAATCGTGTTTCACTCCACTCAGATTCGCTTCGCTCGAACTAAGTCTGATGTGTATGAATTGTATCTGTCCGAACGTAAATTGAGTATAAATTTTAACTGCGCGGAAATCGAGCCCGTAAGCAAATTTGGCGTAAAGTTTAACTGCGCGGAAATCCATGGCAGCTTCACCCCACGCAGATTCTCCTGGATTGAACTAATTCTGATATGTATGAATTTCAAAAGGCTTGCGTGTATGAATTTCATCTGTCCGAACGTGAACTTGGTATAAATTTCAACTGCGCGGAAATCGAGCCCGTATGAAGTTTAACTGCGCGGAAATCCATGGTTGCTTCACCCCACGCAGATTCTTCTGGACTGAACTAAGTCTGATGTGTATGAATTTCAAAAGGCTTGCGTGTATGAATTTCATCTGTCCGAACGTGAACTTGGTATAAATTTCAACTCCGCGGAAATCGAGCCCGTATAAAGTTTAACTGCGCGGAAATCCATGGTAGCATCACCTCACGCAGATTCTCTTAGATTGAACTAAGTCTGATATGTATGAATTTCAAAAGGCTTGCGTGTATGAATTTCATCTGTCAGAACGTGAACTTGGTATAAATTTCAACTGCGCGGAAATCGAGCCCGTAAGCAAATTTGGCAATTTGTTTGTTATTATTTAAAACTTGTTTTCTTTTCATTGGAATATAATTGTTTGTTTTGAAATTTATACCCAACTTATACGGAGACTTCAGTTTCGCACAGTTAAGATTGTAGAAATTACGGACAGTTGAAATGTATACACAAAACCCTTAGCCCAAGCAAGAGTAATCTCACGTTTATATTTGAATTTCCCGGACAATAAAAATTTATTTCATGGACGAAAAAAATAATTCTCAATATATTTTCCTGTAAGCCTTCTTTTGTGTGTCCAAAATCTCTCAAAATCTCCGAGAAGTGAATCTTGGTTTCTGCGCAGTTAAAATTGATATTAGTACACAATTTTTACTTACGGACAGTTGAAAATCTCCGGGAAGTAAAACTTTATTTCCGGGCAGTTTAAATTTATATCCATTTCAAGTTCATACATAACCTTAATTCAAGCGAACTGAATCTCCGGCAGTCAAACTTGATGTTAGGCTGAATTGAGACTCCTTCGAATATGTACCAACTGTGGAAATGCGAATTCCCATAACAATTCTTTCTGCGCGGAATCTCAACTGCGCGGAAAATAATAACTGTGCAGGCCTCGAAATTTCAAAAATTTGCGTAACCCAAAAATAGTTCTGGGTCAGGATGTTCACGTAACCTATTGTTCGGTTACGTAGGACTAGGTTGCGTAACCCATTGGTTACGTAAACAGGTTAGCCAAAAAAAATTCTGAAAATGTGTATTATATATTATTATATATATATTATTACAATAAAATACAAAATTGTTTTGAGAGTCCTTGAAACAGCAGCTGACGACAATATTCTCAAACGGCGATGTAACATGTGCAACTTATTCGTCAGAAATTCAGCGAGAAGCACCCAGGCATGGAATAAAAGGGATGGTGTTGAAAAAAATAAAATGTGAAATGTGTAGAAAGTAAAACAAAAGCAGACAAAACTTTTCTAAAGTCATCGTGAAATGACCACTTCTGGAATGTTTTTATGTTCACAGAGTCAATTTTCGCTTTTGAGCCGTTTTGCATATCGAATCTGCGGTCCGGAGATGAGAAAATTATTACTGCATTCACACTGATTTCCATCCACTTCCGTGTGCGTGCTGTCCCGCACTGTAGAATTGACCCGCATTTGATTGGACGAATTCAGGCTTTGTATGTTGGGAGTTGTGTCCCCTTGATATCGCATGCTTCCGTTTTTTGGCGCCATCAGAATGTCAGTTTTTTTCGTTTCGAACCTCCGTGTTTTTATTTCTTTCTGATGCAAAATCACACGTTCATGATACTAATTCCAGAATAAAAACGTGTATAAACTCCGAAGCATGATTCGAAGATACCATAGAGGAGAAATATAGACCGGTAAGGCAACGATTGATGACTGTTACTGGGCTGGTCGCCCAGACATTTTCAATGGCACTCGTCATACCATAGCGCAAGTCGATTTTTTACGTAACCGATTATTCGTTCTGCAGAATTTACAACCACGTAACCGACACGTAACCGATCGTTTCGGTTACGCCAAATTTCGAGGGCTGCTGTGCGGAAAATAAGTTTTTCTGCCCAGAGATTCGCAATTCGTTATCATGCACCCCTGCTCGATTTCCGCGCAGTTGAAATTTATACCAAGTTCACGTTCGGACGGATGAAATTCATACACGCAAGCCTTTTGAAATTCATACATATCAGAATTAGTTCAATCCAGGAGAATCTGCTTGGGGTGAAGCTGCCATGGATTTCCGCGCAGTTAAACTTTACGCCAAATTTGCTGACTAATATTTGTTTGAAGTAGTAGTTTACGGACCGCTTTTCATTCGGATTTTGCGGATTTTGTTGTCTGTTTTATTAATATCAATATTCTGTTCGTCAGCAAATAAAGAAAAATCCATCAAATAATCCACGCGCAGTTGAAATTAAGCTCCGCGCAGTTCCGCGCAGTTCCGCGCAGTTTTTAGTACGACCCGCAGTATGATCAGAAGTCAATGTCAGATCACGATATTGAAATCGGGAAACCATGAACCAATAAACCACAACACAAATCTGACAAACATCTCAAATCAGAAAGTCATGAACTTGCTATTAAATTTAACCAAATAATTTTAACATAACTTTTGACTAAAAAGCGTGATTAGACACACGCTAGAAGAGAGTAGACTGAAGTTTCCACTTGTGTAGCAACGCTCCCACGAAGACGCTGATGTGGGAAAAAACGAGTTGTTGTTGTGCTTCTGTTTGACCATACACCTCACGGCAAAGTTTGCAAAACAGTTTGTCAACATCACCATCAGAATTCAGTTAATACCCAATACAGGTAAGTTGCCAACTGTAAACAGTTATCTTTTTAACTCCCGTAACAAAATTAATATATACAAATTCATGTTTCGACCATCGCATGCCAGGACGAACATCATGACATGTGGGCTGGGCAGCGTGCGCTGGATGAACGTTTTATATTCATACACGAGGAAGAATGCGACCAGCAATATCCTTAATAAACCCAGATCGGTGTGAAACTCTTAAATCTATATTATTATTGATACTAACGACAATCAGTTGTACTTAATTTCTTAATAAAACCCCTTTATTCACATTTACGTTTGGTGTTTGTTACTTGCGCGCGATGATTTCCAGGACTTGAATCAGCGTTGTGAACAGTCTTACAAATTATCTGTCACTAAGTTACGGCTTCAGTATGCAGCCAATCATAGTTCGCGTTGTGAATGAATTGGAGCATAAACCGTACTATGATTGGTTGTGCCCTGAATTTGGACAAGGTCATTCATGCCACCCACGCATGGTCTGAGCGGGAAGTCATCAGTCGTTTTGAGAGCGGATTTACAGAGATCAAGAACATCAACAACTGTTTTTTTGCTTCCATCGCACACTTGCCGACTTCATTATCTCATTAAATATTCTGTTTTTAATTATCAAAAATGCAAATTTACTGAATACAATATTATTGTCTTTTATTATCTTGCTGAATTACAAAGTTTTAGAAGTTCTTGACAGGGAGATATTCACACTGAACCCATTTTTGCCACGGCAGAAATTTGCCGTCGCCCAGCTCGTTTACGGCGGTTTTTACGACGGCACTGTCGAATGCCGTCGCCAATTTCGAGGGCTGCATAACCATGTATGTTTCTCTTGTTTATAATGTACATATTATTTCCACCTACCATACCACTGATATATGTTTTTTTTTTTTTTTGCTGTACCCTGCACTAATGAGTCGGATAACATGTATTGATCGATCAAACACCACCCGCCGTCTACGGTCTACTTTCTCTTGAAAGCATAATAAACAGCATTTTGGGAATACAGCACCATGTTACCAACTAGCATGTTACCAACTAAATGAAAATTGCCTTATTTGGTTCAAAAGTTACCTATCCAATAGAAAGCAGGAAGTTTGCTTAGGGAATATTCATTCTGATTTTAAAGAAATAGGGTGTGGTGTTCCTCAAGGGTCGATACTTGGACCTCTGCTTTTCCTAATTTTTATAAACGACCTCCCTCTTCATGTTAAAAAATGTATCATAGATTTGTTTGCAGATGATACAACTGTGTCCACATCTGCTAAAAACTTAGACATTGTTGAAAATGTGTTAAATGAAGAGAGTGATGTTATCCACCAGTGGTGCGAAGATAATGAAATGGCCATTAACCTTGTTAAAACAAAGTGTATGAAGGTAGGGTCTTGTCAAAATTTATCTAAACGTGGTAGGCCATTAAATGTAGATATAAATGGAACATCTATTGAAAATGTATCTGAGGCTAAGTTACTGGGAGTTATTATAGACGAAAAGCTCTCCTGGCATTCACACATCCGAAGTCAATGCAAAAAAATATCATCCAAGCTTGCTCTGTTAAAAAGAATTAAGAAGTATTTGCCATTGGCTGCACGAGTTCTGTATTATAATGCTTATGTTTTACCACTAATTGATTATTGTTGTTCCATATGGGGCTCTGCTTCCAGAGAGTCACTCGACTGTATCCTACGTCTCCAGAAATATGCAGCAAGAATAATACTAGATGCAAACTATAGTACCCCAAGCCATGAACTTTTCAGGTCATTGAAATGGATGACCATTTATGAAAGGATAAAGTTCCATAAATCAATCTTGATGTTTAAATGTTTGAATGACTTAGCACCTGAATATTTGTCTCAAAATTTCATTTCAACTGCCTCTGTACTTCAAAAACAATTACGTTCTACATCATCAAAAAATCTGATTATACCCAAACCCAGGACCGAATCTTTCAAGCGCTCACTTCAATATTGTGGCGTGACTCTCTGGAACCAGTTGCCCCTAAATATTAAACTGTCAAATAATTTAAATATTTTCAAGAGACGAATGGAAACTTGGATTTTTTTCAATGTATGATTCCGGCATTGCTCATAGAGTGTGTCTCTAATAGTTGTTCACATGACAGAACTGTTCGATCTTATTATTTTGTTTATATTGTAAGTCTGTGTGCATGTTGTGTGTGAGTGTGGACTTCGTCGAGGGTTTCAAGGAAGATTGGTACTTGTACCAAATGATTTCACCTCGTTAAATAAAGTATTATTATTATGTGATTTTATCTTGTAGCAGTGACAATGAAAAATACCCATCAAGTTAAGAGAGGATTTATAGATAAACAACAACAACAAAGTGTTTAAAGTACCAAGTGAAGGCATTCGTGCAATACTTCGTGTCCATCAACCAACATAACAGTGGTTACGGATAACAACAACAAAGGTTTGAAAGGGCGGCTTGACTGCATGGCAGTCCAATTTTGCGATAGAAATGTTAGATTCAACTGTTAAAATTTACGTTGTCAATATCACAAAGTTAGATGTTCAGAGGGTTTAGCTTGTTGAACTAGTAGCCCTATGATGTGACTGGTGTCTACTCTGTTATCTGAAATCCAGCAGTATGCCCAACCAGGCTTCAGACATGACCAGGCATAGAACTACAGATAACATATTTATTCTCAAATCTCTTATCAATAAATACAAAAGTTTGAATAAGAAATTAATATGTACTTTTATCGATTTCACTAAGGCGATACTGTTCGGAGAAATGGACTAGCCAGGCCTACTACACAACACCTGCGAAAAGCACTAACTAACTTACGTCTCCGTACACATCCTTTGCAGATAGAAACTGGTCGCTACCATGATGTTCCGGTTCATGCTAGAATATGTCAACGAGATCAGGTCACTTCGTCCCCAAACCAACTCGTCCCCAACCAATTCGCCCCCAACTTGAGTCATCTCGTCCCCAACCTCGAGTCAACTCGTCCCCAAGTAAAAATCAAATTTAATAGACAAATTTAACATTTCCTTATGAACTTTACATACATGCTATGTCTTATTGCAGAAGCAAAGTAACTTCGAATAAACTTTATAAACGCATGGTGACAGTCTCAATATTTCGACAAAATTTTATTTATTCGGAGTTACTTTGCTTCTGCATTATGCCAAGCTTATCAGTGGATCAACAGTATGTCCTATTATTGTATATTGATCGAAAATGTAGCTCAAGTGCCACTTCCCATACTGATTTCGCGGCCCAACATCTCAAATTATTTAAATTTCACGGTATATTTCTTTGTTAAGATCTTTACATGCGCTACATTTTAGAATATATAAATAGCAAAGCTAATAATTTTATTACTTGCAATTTATTTTTGCTTTTTCTTTACCGTGCTGAAGATTTTCTATGTATTTCTGGTCTCCAGGACTTGTCCTGCAAAAGGTCGACTTAATCTTATAATCCACCGACTCATAAGCACCATCAAAGGTAAGCTTCGAAGGATACTTTTCAATGGGCAGCATAACGGATTAAGTTGATTGGCTGTCCATTGTTTTACTGAGTAGTCACTGACACTTCGTTTAACAATCGATGAGTAAACTACAGTACGCAATTTAGCAATGAGTCATCCATACCATCCTTGTGTTGTTTGCAAATTGCAGTGCAAATGTTCGACCAAGACAGGAGGCACTACAGGTATGATATTATTTATAAACAATTTTATTCTTCATTTTCAACTAAACCAATAAGAAAAAAATCTGTTCTCTGTATCATATAAGATGAATGTGTAATAATTTTCGTATTATTTTTATTTATAGGCATATCATGGGAATTTTACCGACAGCTTGTAGGGCCAAGATGTCGAGCTTCTGAATTGAAATTGCAGGCAGTGTGGTACAATGCAGGACTGCATCGCAGCTTCTTCGAGGCGTTGGTGAATTGAACGGTCCAGCCAGCTAGTGAATTGTAAACCTTCACACTTACTACTGACATTTTCTTCCTTGCAGACTTTATATTTTTGCAATGAAAGACATGTAATTAATACGAACGTGGGAAAGGGGCTAGCCAATCTTAATAAATTAAAATCCTATATGCTTCTCTATCGTATGGTCGCTACAGGATCTTATACTCGCCGATCTCCCTCCGTGTTCTGTGATGTCATGTCATGAATATGCAGTGCTGCAAACGGACCAATCACATCCGTTTTAGTAGCGGCATTTCCACTCTCAACTCGACGCTCGGCCTAACCGAGAAAAGGTGACATCGGCTCCCGCGCTGTTTCATGCCAGACGTCTGGATTAAATGACATCAATTTAAACGGGAATTATACTATCTAAAATGACGGCATTATGACAGGGAAAGTCCTAAAAAAGCAACGACGAAACATTCGAGCTAAGTATGCATGCAGCGCACAACTGTCAGCTGGAAATGAGAAACCCTGGGTCTGAGTAAGCGAGCGAGCAACCCCTTTCAACTTCACAACGTATCGGCGAAATTTCTGACAGAAAAGTCGACTCGTTATCGGGGAGACAATAAAACCTAGGCACGGTCTGAAAATTGCTGGAAAAAGTTAGTTCAAAGTATTTTTCACATGATTTCTCCAGACTTCAGTGATATTCCAGGTCCCTGTCAGCTTCTGACACTGTCTATAAACAAACGTATGATGGTGATTTCCCGGAGTCCCATGTTGAAGGCATTGCTGCATCCGTATCTTGCTCTCCCAAAAGAGGCAATAACCCTTCTTTTTTGCCACTTTCAGAGGACCGGCAAGTCCTGTATTGCTTTGTCGTCAGAAATAATATGAATGTCCATGCCTTGGTATTAATAGATTGCCACATGTTGTTTCTGATAAAGATGACAACTTCTCTGCCGACACTAATGCATAAACTATAAATCCATATTTGGTAGTTTATGTTATTTGTATTCTGTATGCGGCCCATGGGCGTTTTATGCAATAAATTGAATTGAATTGAAATTGAATAAACTCCTTAACACTGGTATTAAGGGGTTAACTCTTGAGTATCATATTTTCTCTTTTCAAGGAGTTAACAAGGCTGTGTTCAATGTCTACCTTAATGACCTATATACACAATCTAACATTAATAGTTTTGATCCTCCTCCTTTAAGTCCAACTTCACTCAACCATTTGCTCTTTGCAGATGACTTGGTCCTCATCTCCACCTCTCCTACAGGATTGCAACATAACTTAAATACTCTGAAGGACTTTTCAATGAATGACAACTCTCTCTCAATTACAAAAAAAATCCAAAGTTATGGTGTTTGGTAGCTGTCCGAGTAAGTTCAATAAATTATGCTTTACATTCTGCTTATTGTTACTTGGGAATAACCTTCTTTCATACGGGCACATTTAAAAAAATTATTAGCAACCTCCAAATCAAAGCTCTACATACATGGTTTAAAATTAAATGAAACCTGAGAGGTTAAAGTCCCACGAAGTTGAAACAATTGATTTGGCTTGGAATGTTAACATTCAGTACTCGGCATGGAGAGCAATCTCCAGTGAGATTTCCAGTGGCAATTAAGGTACCTTGAATTACTGAATTTGTCCTAATCTGGTCAGTTTTTCAGATGTTATTGTCTGGAAACAAAATTTTAACTTGGCCCACAGATGGCATCACCAGTGACCTACAGGCGGATCAGCGTGAAAAACAATCCCTCACCAGATCTTTACCACCCACATACCAAAATGAAGAATCCATTCAGCTAGGTTTTCAAAAGTTATTGTCCAGGAACAAAATGTTAACTTGGCGTCCCCTCCAAGTATGTGCCAGCTATAAGCAGATCTATGAGTATGAAAAACAAAACCAAGCATGATCTTGAGGTGTGAGGTACCCACATACCAATTTTGAAAAACATCCTTCAGTTTTTCAAAAGTTTTTGTCCTGAAACAAAATTTAGACTTGGCTCCTGAGTGGCGCCATCTATAGGCAGATCGGCTTGAAAAACAACCGCAAGCGAGATCTTGAGGAGAGGTATCCACATACCAATTTGAAAAGTTATTGTCTGAAAACAAAGTCGAACGGATGCACAGACGGACGGATGCACTGACGCACACGCACGTACATACGGATGGACTGACGCACGGATGGACCCCAATACTATAGTCCCCGTTTAGTCCTTCGGGCATCGGGGAGACAATAAAACCTATGTACCGGCCACGATATGCCCACTCTATCTTTACTTGAATAGTGTATGCAGACCTACATATGGCTGCTCCATATGAAGAACTGAATCATTCCTTTTGAGTCAATCTAATTTGTTTGCTAAGTGGACTGACTGCCCATGTAACCAAATGGTCATAAAAATATCTAAATCATTATTAGGCTTATGAAGGAGACCAGTAATATTGGGTTGGGGATCTTACCCTTCACATATGACGTTATCCTTGACAAGCTCAAATTGTTCCATCGCCTCGATACCTCAAACCTAGAGCAACTTATACACAAAGCAATGATAGAGGATCTAAAACTTAAAAACTTCTGCCCCCAACTGCACATGTGTCACATATTAAAACAGGTCTTGGTTTAAATAACAGTCTCCCTTATTACAAATACTCTCTTCACTTTCAGTTTAAAAAGATATTCTCTTCTGAGGTATTTACATGTTTACAATCCACATCAACATTGGGGCAACAAACTGAGGAATTCTGCCATTTTTAAACAGTCAATCTTTCTTGAATTATCTCAGATTCATTAAAAATCGTAAACATAAAAAGAGCTCTTTCGTCTCCATGTTTGAGTTGCATCCCCTCGAAATGGAAAGAGGCCGATATAGGCAGATCAACGGTTCTCGGATTCTTTCAGATGAACAATACTATGAAAATATTGTCTTCTTGTGAGGGGAATATGCAGTTTTGTTGCCCCGAGGATGTGCATATTGCCCGACTTGCAGGCGAGGGCAATATGCACAGCCGAGGGGCAACGAAACTGCATTTTCCCCTCATAACAAGAGAATAATTTCCTTATTATATTTATCAACTTAACTCTATGCTAATGTATTATCCCTTGAGCAAAATATTGTTTTATGTTTTATTTTGCAAGAGCGCAATCCTAGAACTGAGTTGGTTGTTTTCAGTGGGCAATCGCCTGCAACATTATTATGCACGAGATTTCACTGATTCGGAGCTGCCTCACTACTATCGTGTAAATCTCACAACACACGTATAGTTTTTCGATGACGCTTGTTAGTTATTCCAGTAATGTGCTTGGGTACGATACTTACAATTAGATGGGGGAAATATTAATTTCAGCTGTATTCTGCAGCTTAACTCAGCTCGACGAACTACTCTGTGGTCGACTGTTTGCAGCGTGAGCGAGAGAACGGGGCGACCTCTGTTGTAATTATCTCCCTTTTGTGTATATTCCATTGGGGGGTGGAATATGCAGTTTCATCGGGCAATATACACCCGCGTGACGGGAGTATGCAGTTTTATCTCATTACAATTTATATATGGAGACACTCTAATAAATATAATAATGTCCATTCTGTGTTAATAGTGTTGAGGATAAGTTACACTCTCTCCTTGATTGTCCCATGTATGCCACTTGATGTGCTTCATTCATTGTATCTATCAAATCAAGACATAAGATTGACATTTCTAATAGGGATAGGTTGAATTTGCTCAGTCTCTTTATGGACCCACCTGCGATATTCGCTGAACTAGTTACAAAACATGTATACGTCTCTGCTTTGAGGCACACAAATGTGGTCTGGCTCAGCCTTGACTAGTTTCATAGTATAACCTGTATAGCTATATGTAATTGCCCCTCAATGCCTGAAGGGCTAAAGGGGGACTATAGTATTGGGGGTCCATCCGTTCATGTGTCCATCCGTCCGTGTGTCCCCTTACTGTTTCGGGGTGTATCTACAGTGTGTTTGTAGTCACTTTGCAGTGTGATTATTAAGATCCTATGCACCTGTGGCTATGTTGGACCAGTGCTCATGTCAGATATACCCATCCACCCCTGCCCATGTCAGACCCACATTCACCCCTGCCCATGTCAGACCCACATTCACCCCTGCCCATGTCAGACCCACATTCACCCCTGCCCATGTCATCCATTCACCTGTGCCCATGCCCAGACACCCATGCTCATGTTCAAAACCCAACCGCCTGTGCCCATGTCGGACATCCATTCACTCGTGCCCATTTCGGACACCCAATCACCTGTGCCCATGTCGGACACCCATTCACCTGTGCCCATGTTGGACACCCATCCACCCATGTCCATGTCAGACACCCATGCACCTATGCAGTGGTGTAACTCAGAACTTGCCCACTTGCCCGGGGTAACCAAAATCTGCTGGGGACAAGAAAAATTGAATTTGTACTGACATGGCAAGTGGATTTGGTTTTGAACGAATCATTGCAATGTCCAAACTTTTACCCTGAACTCATGGTGGATGGAGAAATATTTTTCTAAAGGTGCATCATATCTATCCTGTCATAATATCTGTCTTAGAGATGAAGCTTACTACAGAGCCAAGTCAAAGACAATGTACCAGAATTGGAAAATATTGTCACAACTGAATATTTTCACAAGGCTCGTTGATATTATGGTCACCATGTGAGGGCAACCAGATCTGATTCAGGGCAACCAGTTTAACCTTTTAGCTTGCCCTGATGGCAACCACATGAAAAAGTTAAGTTACACCACTGTTGTTGAAAGTAATTCTTTTCATACAAATTGAGGCAATAATTAGCTCCTACAATCTCCCCAGGATGTCTCTGTAACTGGTGAACAAGTTAATAATGTTCCTATCCATCTGGTGCCCGAGATATGGAGATACAATGTACACGTAGATGACATGAAATTATTGTTGCCAGAAAGCTACAAATTCTCGTTTGCTGTTTTTATTACCCCTCGGCCAAAATTTGTTCAATGGCTATTGTCGTCGTCATGCTCATCCATCTGTCTGTCTGTCGTGCCGTCTGTCCGTCACAGCTTTCTCATTACCAAGATATTTTTAGAGCAACTTACCCTAGGCACACCAAACTTGCAGTGCACATCCATATATGCTAGTGACCAGGAACCCTATTGAATCTGGACCCAATTGGTTGGAAACTTTGGTGGCCATCTTTAATTTATGCGAAACCATCACAGCTTTCTCGTTACCAAGATATCTCCAGAACGACTTACCCTAGGGTGCACTCCACACTAGGGCCACGGTTTCGTACAAATGGCCCCTCCCTAATTTCATAATAAGGAAGGTCGCCTGTTTTTGACAGCATGGTAATTCTTCTTCCCTTTCTGCTAACTGATATCTATAGTATCACCCTGCTGGACGTAACCATTTCTTCAAATGAGGATATAACATTTGCTTGCTGGTCTCAACTACGCGCCACTACGGAGCTAATCGTTTCTGGAATTGAATATCAGGCAGGCCAAAATCCTCACTTTTTCGGGAAACGAAAATGATGATTCCTTTATGGCGATAAAATTTTACAAAAAACGAGTAGGTCGACCCCCTGTTTTTTTCGCCATTTTAAATTGTCCTTTGGACGGGAAACACTTTAACATACATAAAAAGAAAATCATTTCGTACGTTTTCTCTGGGTTGCGGGTAGAATTTGACACATTTTCATATATTTTAAGGAGTTTTTCAGAAAAGTTGAAGAAGGTTTAAGAAGGATTGCGCGTCTTTCATTTTCAATTTCAATAGCTCACTTGCCTCCTGGAATAATGGCATGAGTGTGCCCATTCGGAAAATATATACTTTTACAGGGGTTTTCTTAAAGATTTCACATATATTTAAGGCCGAAGACCCGAACCCATGTCTATTTTTAACCGCACATCATTTAGGTGTGGAATGCACCCCTAGGCACACTAAACTTGCAGTGCACATCCATATGCTCATGATTCAGAACTCTGTATTGAATCTGGACCCTGCCATCTTTAATTCATGCAAAACCATTAATCTTGTGTATCTTGAATACCATCTCGCTGTTCAGTGTGAAACGTGGTATAGATCATCGATACATCAAGAAAATTTAAGGAATGACCAAACCAGTTTTCCCCTATTGAGTGGAAACCTTGGTGGCCATCTTTAATTTATGCAAAATCTTTAATGATATATATCTCTGATACCATTTAAGTGTTCGATACGAAACTTGGTATACAGCATCGATGTATCAAAAGACTTGAAATGAATAACCACATCAGTTCCCCCTAGTGGCAGGAAGGATGGGCAGCCATCTTTAATTTATGCAAAATCATTAATGATCTCTATCTCTGGTACCGTTGGATTGCTCGATGTAAAATTTGGTATACATCATCTATGCATTAAGAGACTTGCTATGAATGACAGAACTGGTTTCTCTGATTGAGTGGAAATCTTGGCAACCTTTTTTGACTTATGCAAAACCATGAAAGATCTCTATATCTTATACTGTTTTGGTGCTTCATATGAAACTATAAATCATCGATAGGCCTACATCAAGAAACTTACAATTAATAACAATCAGTTTCTCTGATTAGGTGGAAAACTTGATTGCCATCTTTAATTTCTGCAAAATCTACATGTCTCTGGTACTGTTCAAGTGTTTGATGCAAGACTTTGTATACATCATCAATACATCAAAATACTAAAAATGAATGACAGAACCGTTTCCTGTGATTGGATGGAAACCTTGACAGCCATTTTTAATTTATGTAAAATCATTGATGATCTACATGTATATCCTTTGATACTGTTCAAGTGTTCAGTATGATACTTGGTATACATCATTGATACATCAAGAAACAAGTAATGACTGCCTGTTTCTCTGATTGGACGGAAACCTTAGGGGCCATTTCTAATTGCAAATATTTTTGATAATCTGTATATTTGTGACTTGACTGCTTGGTATTCGTGACATCTTCAAAGTATTATGGTTCAAATTGAATATGAATGGCTGGCACCCTGAGCCGAGAGGTTTTCAGATGCACAGCTTCGTATTTTTGTGTGTGATACATTTACCTGTTTATGGTTTTATTACAGATAACTTATATCTTGACCATAACGAAAATGTCAATGCTCGTGGCATGGGAAAAGATGTTTCAAACAGTGTTCAGTCAGGTGAGTGATGGTCATTTTTTGTGATAATTTTTTACATTAGGCCATTGTCACTTGATTGGTTTAGCACGGCCAGCCCTCATCTATATTTTGAGGGCAAATACTTAAAATAGATGAGGGATTTACATTTTCATGAGTAAAACTTACATGTATTCATTTTCTTTATATTCGTATATAATTGGCTTGCAATTTAATAATAAATAATTATAGCATCTAGCATGTGTATTTAATAAATCAAGGTCATGCTAAACAACCAATCAAGTGACATTGGCCTATATCTTTATGTCTGTCCACCCATACATTTAGATCATAATATAATGAATTCAGATTTGGAAGATATCTTTATAAACTTTGCTCCACATTTCAGTTTTCTCTTGCATCATAAAAAGTAGCAAAACATTTGTCAATCAAATTTAAAATACTTGTGTTGCACACATACAAAATATTGTACACCCTGCATCTTCAGCTTCAGGGAGGATGATACCTTGTACACTCTGTACGTCCAGATATATCTGTGTTACAGAGAGGATCATAACTTGTACACTCTGTACGTCCAGATGTCTGTGTTACAGGGAGGATCATAGCTTGTACACTCTGTACCTCCAGATATCTGCGTTACAGGGATGATGATACCTTGTACACTCGTACCTCCAGGTATCTGAGTTACATGGAGGATCATAGCTTGTACACTCTGTACGTCCAGATATCTGTGTTACAGGGAGGATCATAACTTGTACACTCTGTACCTCCAGATGTCTGTGTTACAGGGATGATGATACCTTGTACACTCTGTACGTCCAGATGTCAGTGTTACAGGGAGGATGATACCTTGTACACTCTGTACGTCCAGATATATCTGTGTTACAGAGAGGATCATAACTTGTACACTCTGTACGTCCAGATGTCTGTGTTACAGGGAGGATCATAGCTTGTACACTCTGTACCTCCAGATATCTGCGTTACAGGGATGATGATACCTTGTACACTCGTACCTCCAGGTATCTGAGTTACATGGAGGATCATAGCTTGTACACTCTGTACGTCCAGATGTCTGTGTTACAGGGAGGATCATAGCTTGTACACTCTGTACCTCCAGATATCTGCGTTACAGGGATGATGATACCTTGTACACTCGTACCTCCAGGTATCTGAGTTACATGGAGGATCATAGCTTGTACACTCTGTACGTCCAGATATCTGTGTTACAGGGAGGATCATAACTTGTACACTCTGTACCTCCAGATGTCTGTGTTACAGGGATGATGATACCTTGTACACGCTGTACGTCCAGATGTCAGTGTTACAGGGAGGATGATACCTTGTACACTCTGTACGTCCAGATATATCTGTGTTACAGAGAGGATCATAACTTGTACACTCTGTACGTCCAGATGTCTGTGTTACAGGGAGGATCATAGCTTGTACACTCTGTACCTCCAGATATCTGCGTTACAGGGATGATGATACCTTGTACACTCGTACCTCCAGGTATCTGAGTTACATGGAGGATCATAGCTTGTACACTCTGTACGTCCAGATGTCTGTGTTACAGGGAGGATCATAGCTTGTACACTCTGTACCTCCAGATATCTGTGTTACAGGGAGGATCATCACTTGTACACTCTGTACCTCCAGATGTCTGTGTTACAGGGATGATGATACCTTGTACACTCTGTACGTCCAGATGTCAGTGTTACAGGGAGGATCATAACTTGTACACTCTGTACCTCCAGATATCTGCGTTACAGGGATGATGATACCTTGTACACTCGTACCTCCAGGTGTCTGAGTTACATGGAGGATCATAGCTTGTACACTCTGTACCTCCAGATGTCTGTGTTACAGGCAGGATCATAACTTGTACACTCGTACCTCCAGGTATCTGAGTTACATGGAGGATCATAGCTTGTACACTCTGTACCTCCAGATGTCAGTGTTACAGGCAGGATCATAACTTGTACACTCTGTACCTCCAGATATCTGCATTACAGGGATGATGATACCTTGTACACTCGTACCTCCAGGTGTCTGAGTTACATGGAGGATCATAGCTTGTACACTCTGTACGTCCAGATGTCTTGTGTTACAGGGAGGATCATAGCTTGTACACCCTGCACCTTCAGATGTCTGCGTTACAGGGAGGATGATACCTTGTACACTCTGTACGTCCAGATGTCTGTGTTACAGGGAGGATCATAGCTTGTACACCCGGCACCTTCAGATGTCTGTGTTACATGGAGGATCATAGCTTGTACACCCTGTACGTCCAGATGTCTGTGTTACAGGGATGATGATACCTTGTACACTCTGTACGTCCAGGTGTCTGAGTTACATGGAGGATCATAGCTTGTACACTCTGTACGTCCAGATATCTGTGTTACAGGGATGATGATACCTTGTACACTCTGTACCTCCAGGTGTCTGAGTTACATGGAGGATCATAGCTTGTACACTCTGTACGTCCAGATGTCTGTGTTACAGGGATGATGATACCTTGTACACTCGTACCTCCAGGTGTCTGAGTTACATGGAGGATCATAGCTTGTACACTCTGTACGTCCAGATGTCTGTGTTACAGGGATGATGATACCTTGTACACTCTGTACCTCCAGGTGTCTGAGTTACATGGAGGATCATAGCTTGTACACTCTGTACCTCCAGATGTCTGTGTTACAGGGAGGATCATAGCTTGTACACTCTGTACCTCCAGATGTCTGTGTTACATGGAGGATCATAACTTGTACACTCTGTACCTCCAGATGTCTGTGTTACAGGGAGGATCATAGCTTGTACACTCTGTACCTCCAGATGTCTGTGTTACATGGAGGATCATAACTTGTACACTCTGTACCTCCAGATGTCTGTGTTACAGGGAGGATCATAGCTTGTACACTCTGTACCTCCAGATATCTGTGTTACAGGGATGATGATACCTTGTACACTCGTACCTCCAGGTGTCTGAGTTACATGGAGGATCATAGCTTGTACACTCTGTACGTCCAGATGTCTGTGTTACAGGGAGGATCATTGCTTGTACACCCTGCACCTTCAGATGTCTGCGTTACAGGGAGGATGATACCTTGTACACTCTGTACGTCCAGATGTCTATGTTACAGGGAGGATCATAGCTTGTACACCCTGCACCTTCAGATGTCTGCGTTACAGGGAGGATCATAGCTTATACACCCTGCACCTTCAGATGTCTGTGTTACAGGGAGGATCATAGCTTGTACACCCTGCACCTTCAGATGTCTGCGTTACAGGGAGGGTGATACCTTGTACACTGGGACCTCCTGGTGTCTGAGTTACATGGAGGATGATACCTTGTACACTCTGTACGTCCAGATATCTGTGTTACAGGGAGGATCATAGCTTGTACACCCTGCACCTTCAGATGTCTGCGTTACAGGGAGGATGATACCTTGTACACTCTGTACGTCCAGATATCTGTGTTACAGGGAGGATCATAGCTTGTACACCCTGCACCTCCAGATGTCTGTGTTACAGAGAGAATTCTAATTTGTACACTCTGTACCTCCAGGTGTCTGTGTTACAGGGAGGATCATAACTTGTACACTCTGTACCTCCAGATGTCTGTGTTACAGGGAGGATCATAGCTTGTACACCCTGCACCTCCAGATGTCTGTGTTACAGAGAGAATTATAATTTGTACACTCTGTACCTCCAGGTGTCTGTGTTACAGGGAGGATCATAACTTGTACACTCTGTACCTCCAGATGTCTGTGTTACAGGGAGGATCATAGCTTGTACACCCTGCACCTTCAGATGTCTGCGTTACAGGGATGATGATACCTTGTACACTGGTACCTCCTGGTGTCTGAGTTACATGGAGGATGATACCTTGTACACTCTGTACGTCCAGATGTCTGTGTTACAGGGAGGATCATAGCTTGTACACCCTGCACCTTTAGATGTCTGTGTTACAGGGAGGATCATAGCTTGTACACCCTGCACCTCAAGATGTCTGTGTTACAGAGAGAATTATAATTTGTACACTCTGTACCTCCAGGTGTCTGTGTTACAGGGAGGATCATAACTTGTACACTCTGTACGTCCAGATGTCTGTGTTACAGGGAGGATGATACCTTGTACACTCTGTACGTCCAGATATCTGTGTTACAGGGAGGATCATAGCTTGTACACCCTGCACCTTCAGATGTCTGCGTTACAGGGATGATGATACCTTGTACACTGGTACCTCCTGGTTTCTGAGTTACATGGAGGATGATACCTTGTATACTCTGTACGTCCAGATATCTGTGTTACAGGGAGGATCATAGCTTGTACACCCTGCACCTTCAGATGTCTGTGTTACAGGGAGGATCATAACTTGTACACTCTGTACGTCCAGATATCTGTGTTACAGGGAGGATCATAGCGTGTACACCCTGCACCTTCAGATGTCTGCGTTACAGGGAGGATGATACCTTGTACACTCTGTACGTCCAGATATCTGTGTTACAGAGAGGATCATAACTGGTACACCCTGCACCTTCAGATGTCTGTGTTACAGAGAGGATCATATCTCGTACTCTCTGTACGTCCAGATATCTGTGTGACAGGGAGGATCATAGCTTGTACACCCTGCACCTTCAGATGTCTGCGTTACAGGGATGATGATATCTTGTACACTGGTACCTCCTGCTGTCTGAGTTACATGGAGGATGATACCTTGTACACTCTGTATGTCCAGATGTCTGTGTTACAGGGAGGATCATAACTTGTACACTCTGTACCTCCAGATGTCTGTGTTACAGGGAGGATCATAGCTTGTACACTCTGTACCTCCAGGTGTCTGTGTTACAGGGAGGATCATAACTTGTACACTCTGTACCTCCAGATGTCTGTGTTACAGGGAGGATCATGGCTTGTACACCCTGCACCTTCAGATATCTGCATTACAGGGATGGTGATACCTTGTACACTCTGTACCTCCAGGTGTCTGTGTTACAGAGAGGATTATAATTTGTACACTCTGTACCTCCAGGTGTCTGTGTTACAGGGAAGATCATAACTTGTACACTCTGTACCTCCAGATGTCTGTGTTACAGAGAGAATTATAATTTGTACACTCTGTACCTCCAGGTGTCTGTGTTACAGGGAAGATCATAACTTGTACACTCTGTACCTCCAGATGTCTGTGTTACAGGGAGGATCATAGCTTGTACACCCTGCACCTTCAGATATCTGCATTACAGGGTTGGTGATACATTGTACACTCTGTACCTCCAGGTGTCTGTGTTACAGAGAGGATCATAACTTGTACACTCTGTACCTCCAGATGTCTGTGTTACAGAGAGAATTATAATTTGTACACTCTGTACCTCCAGGTGTCTGTGTTACAGGGAGGATGATACCTTGTACAGTCGTACCTCCAGGTGTCTGAGTTACATGGAGGATCATAATTATCCATACAATTTGGTGAACCCTGAATATCTAAAGATGCTGTGTACAAGAATGTTCCTATAGCCTGAGTTGTTGATAAGAGATAGAAGGATATCTAATGGTGATTGAATTATTACATACTTTACTGTATCTGCAATGAAATTTAGCAGATTCCACCAACTCTAACATGCATTTGATATTGAATACTGAGAAATACATTTGATATTGAATATTATATATATATGCTGATACATTTATTATATAAACATGATAAAAAGAAAGTTTAATTTGGAAATTGACAAATCTATGATGTACTCATAACAGTTGCCTTTTAAAATGGATGAATACATAAGAGTGGATGGTAGCAAGTTCCACATTGACCAGTCATATGAGCCCAGAAATTCATTAAGGTAATGGAAAGTTATTGACTTGGAGATTTGGATGACTCATGCACACCTATGTGTATGGTTACCACGTAAAAAACGCGTTTATTTATCGGAGTCTGCTGAAGAGCACATTTTGAAATTAGTTTAAATATTTTTTTGCATTCTCCCTATGAAAGTTGGGCTCTGCTGATGACAGACGAACACAAAAGGCAGGCTTAATCTTAAATTGATTCTCTCCCAAAGTGACCATTATATTGGTATCGGGGGTGCGAGCCAGAGTACGTTGTTGGCGCATCCTTTAGTGAAGCGCTGCTCTAGTGAAATCAATACATCTTTATTCCAGGCACTGTAGTAACCAACATGAATTTGATTAGAATTTGCACATATCTCCCAATCAATGTCACATCGTGCTTCTGTTTCTAAACGGAAATTGCTCCTGCTTTTGGAGCTGCTCGCTCTCGCGATAGACAGGGCCTGGTATGCATGGTCAGTGAGGAGTGGTATAAACTGGAGACGGGCGGACTGACGGTATCGGTGAATCACCTTTCACTCTCGTCATCATCTACTCCGCTTATCAGCTCGCTCAGGTGATCTGCCTTCACTCGCTCTCTCTCTCAATCAAACTCAATTCCTCGTTTATTTTCCTCAGAATTCATGCCATCTCTTAATTTGTAAAGGCTCAGTGATTTTTTTCCTTTGGTAGTTTCAATTTCATCTCGTTTGATGTCCCTCTCAAACTGTTGTACGCCCCGAGCAGTCTGAGTGTCTTATAGTTTTTCTCGCGGGTCTTTCTCCTCATTACGTTGTTCACAGCTCAGGCGCTCCGATAGAAAGGAACCCAAACTCCCTGTGGCATAATGCGGATATGATACATTTCGTGACAAAAGTACGATCTGATCTTGGGTTTGTGTAATCATCTTGTTTTGATTACCTCCTGTAGCCTGGAGAGGAACAAGATCCTTTAACTGTCATTGGTCAAAAGAAAACTTTTGCAATATGAAAACGCAATTAGGGTCATTTATCCAAATATTTCATTTAAAATCGGTTCGCATCTCTTTTGTAGTGACTCGGTAGTTAAATGGCGATTGCTTGATACCCTAAACGTAACCAATGATTTAATGCGTATGGTACAGCTTATAGCGTTGGACACACCGGTTCTCGTCAGATTACCGAAGTTAAGCAATGTTAAGCTCGGTCAATACTTGGATGGGTGACTGGGTGCTGTTCGGGCTGGGCTGATCAGTGTCCAGGGTAATAGGACCTGTGAACACTCTTTATGTTCTGTCACATGTATAGGCACCATTGTGATATGACTGAAACAAGGTTGAAAAATGAAGTTAAAACCCAATACTCACTCACCCCTGCTCAAGTCATAATTCCTTCACTCAGTCTGTGTATAGTTTCTGTGACAGCTCCGATATTGATGGGGTGGAAAACAATTTGCCTTCCCTAAATTGTGAATATTTTTAGAGTGCCAATAATTATATTTATTTATGAACACATGTCCTCCATCTTCAAATATGATACATACGTACATAGATTTCTGTCAGTTGAGCCAGTTCCAAACTTCCTGCCCATGTATTAGGATACCTATGACGTTATCTACCGATTATAAAAATATGCAATCACTATGATGAGCAATCAGCGCTATGCTTTTATCAGAAGCTCATCATGAACTGATGGATGAAAAAGTTCCAAAATTATTCAGTTGAGGCAAGGTGTTTGAGCGGTATATTACTCGAGTGCTGATCAACATTCACTAGGAGTCTGACTCTGAAAGGCTGAAGACTGAACATTATGTTCCTGTAATAGCTGATCTCCTCCTTCACTGCACTTTCATTATCTTTGCTTGACTCGGAGAGTACTCTCGAATTTAGCATATATGCTACATGTGTACAGTCAAATAGCAGGACACACTTTCCTTATATGGAGTGCCGAATTTCGTTTCATTTTCAATTGATCAGTCGTAATTTATCATGGCTTCATATCACTGGAAATACCTTGCGATAGGCCCTTAGATAATGTCTTAATTTCGAGAAGTCTTTTGCTGTGATAGGAGAGAGATTGCCCATTTGGAAAGAGGTGATTCCTAAAGGAAGACAGGAGTTTGAAAACCCCCGTCTCATTGTAATATGATCATGCAGCTGTATCAGGTTTCAGTAGAAGTTACGGCGGTCATGGTGACACTGCAACAACACCAAATGTAGATATTTGGTCTGTAGATGTGTATACTTCTACTCTTGCAATATCTCATCGAGTCAATCCACGTTATGTTCGTGGTACAGCCCGTCCGTTTCGATCGGAGGGGATTACTCATCGTCGGAGTTTACATACTGGAATAGAAATTAACATGTAGCTGCCAGTCCAGTAGGGTTTAATCTACGGAGAGCGTCCGTTATAATGTACCAAATTCATTCCAATTTAACTGCTCATTCAGACGGGATGCGAGCTGGCCACGCAAATTAAATGGCGAACAGGAAGTGCTCGGCTTAAATTTCCTTACCGTGTAGACATAACTGATAGAGTCTGAGGCTAGTCAAGTTATCCGCTTGTCTGATCTAGTTGGACAGCTTGGAGCGGTTGATGGCCTCTAATCAATGGACAGTGTGTGACTGTAGGTAGTTTAGACTGCTGGTGGATCTCCTCATTTGTATTCTGTTGACCAAAGATAAATGCTGAGCTGTGGAATTCTCAATTCCTGCAGACTTTGCTGGGATACATGTACTCCAATATGTTGTGTAACCAAACCAGTAGGCCTACTATGATGTATTGCAGAATATAAATTTATCTAGCATGTTCATACTAGCTATTATGTTGTAATTCCACATTTTTTGCATACATATCTTCATATCGAAAAGTACAAGAATTGAACGAAATCAATATGGAAGATGGGCTTGTGAATTAGGAGTATAGAATATGCACAAGTTTGATCAAGCCCATTGCTTTAGCTGTGGAAAGCTTGATATACTGTTATATACATGTACTTGATATACTTTTCTTATACTTTTACCAGTGACGTTTAGTGTCAAAATGTTTATTCAACATTAAAACAACATAATTGTACGGTCCCAGCAGTATTACCAAATATGGAGTTATGTGTTGATTATTGGTGATTTGTTTGTTTCATAAACAAATGGAACCGGGTACCAGAGAATTTTATTTAAGGTTGTTTGTTAAGAAAGTCAAAACTTATTTTCTGACTTTTGTGATGTCATTATTAAAGCAAAACTCTTTGTCTGAAATTGGCTTGATGGCATGCGGGCAATTTCATCATTCTGCACCTATTTCGGGACATTCCTATTGGCCTACATGCATAGCATTGATTGTGCCCTGAAATCAGTCCAAATTCTGTTAAAGGATACCATGATTAGAAAATTGGTTAACTATGGTTACCTGTAACCGGTGCTTTATGCTGAAAATACATGGTAACACAAGCATATTATGATAATTAACCCATACACGGTCTTCTGAAACTGAAATTGGGAAACCTGCAGGAGAACAGGATTTACTGTTCATTATAACAGCGCAGACCTGTGTTATAGTCCATGTAATGTATTTTTGCAATGTCGCTGTGTTAGGTACATTGCCACTGCTGTGTGTGAAGAGTCTTTCAATTAGGGATAATGATGCATTAATTGATTTTTTAGCTGATTTACTGAAGAGCACTGTTGAACTGCAAAAAATGTACATGTACTCAATCAATCACATTATTAACATTTTTGCTTTCATGCTTTTTTCTCTTGTCATTTTTACATGCAGTATATTTTTTGTAACATTGGTTGCTCAGTGTTTGTGTAGATATCTTGCAGTGATAGGCAGTAATCTTCAGCGCTGCAACTTGGAGGTCTTCAATTAAATACCGAACAGTGTTTTATTGCCTCACGCACATGTTCCATGCCAACGCTTTATCCCCGCACTGCCACTTAGCGCTTTCGCATTCCTTCACAGCGGTCCCTCTTCTTAGCCTTTTCAGTGAACTTGACTAATGCGGCAGAATGGGGGGCGATATCAACAGGCCAAGCCTGGTGGAAACCCATGATTTGAACACGCTAGTTAATTAAGGCTCTTTGGCTCAATATCATATTAGATAAAAATGCTGTAAAGGCCCATAGTGGGGTATTACATGGCCAAGAATGGGAAGAAGTGTGCCCTGGAAGATCCTGTAGCTTACATCAGCAACGATCATAAAAATGAGGCTCTAGAGGAGGGGTTTTACCATAGTGCTCAGTCCACTTTGTTGATGAGAGTGATCACTGTTGAGCTCATAACATACATTGCCAAGTTTAAGCATGGTGTCTCATTCCTTACTGCCATGTCGATTTCCAATATTTACCGATCTAGTGCTTTACCACCATGCCCATTGCCTGAAGTTGCCTATCTCATTCCTTATCACCATGCCCATTGCCTATATTTGCCTGTCTCATTTCTGATCACTATGGCATGCCATTTGTCAACATTTCCCACAAATATACAATGTACATCACAGATATGCTCTGTTCTTACCAGCGATGACTGCAAGATTTCCCTGTCTTCAAATAGACTTAACTTTGTCCATATCTGCCTAGCTGTAAAATGTAGAAAATCAAGTAAATCCCTGATGAAAATTCCAAATGAGAAATTTGCTCACTCGAGTTCCAATAGACTCGAACCAAATGGTTTCGGGAGTTGTGCGGCATGCAATTTTTGGACAGATGGAATCTGTTCTTCAGATTGATGATATTGGCTGGCTGACTGCTTGATGTCAACAGTCTACACTCAATTTTCATGTTAAAATTCTGTGATCACAAAAGAATTTTCTCTTTTGATGTTGGAGGTTTATTAATACTTTTGAAATAATCATCAGAGTGTTCTGAAACTTTGCAGGCAGGTAATATCATTTATTGTCAAAATAACCAAGAGTTGGACTTTTGCATTGTGTCAACATTCGGTTTTCATGTTTTGTGATCACAACAGACACTTTCTCTTTTGATGTTGAAGATTTATAAAAACACGTTAATACTGTTGAAATAAACATCAAATACATTTTCTGTGTTGATGTTCATTGTTTAGATATGCATGCTCAGACTTTCATCCGCTTTCTGATTAACTTGTCCATCTGTTCATTTTGTTCAGTAGACCATGCTGCTTCAAAGATTTCTCCTTTGAAGTAGCAGGAACACAACTGGACTGGGTGGTGCTTAGTTGGTTCGTCGTGATATAGCTGAAATATTGTTGAAAGCGATGTTAAATTCTATTCACTCACTCACTCTGACCCATGACATCAGTCTGATTATGATCAGGTCATATCTTATCCACTTGTCAGTTATTGTGATGTACCTTGCACAACCGTTGGGATATGACAGCATCATCATGACGTCAACTAAGGCATACATTACAATATAAATGTCACCTAGAACATTCGCTACATCTGCTCGCTATGATCGATAATAATCAAACTATTCATGTCATGGCTCGACAGGTAATGGCTCGACAGGTCATGGCCTTCACTGTTTTCGAACATGATACATGTATTTGGTGTTTTCTAGTTCGTTCCTTAAAATCATTCCCGAAAATAGTAGGGTGTGAGTGGGTGAATAGAATTTAACGTCGCTTTCAACAATATTTCAGCTATTTCGCGACGAACCAACTGAGCACCATCCAGCCAAGTTGCATTCCTGCTACTTCAAAGAAGAAGTCCTTGAAGCAACATGGAACCATCCGCCCTCCATCCACCATATAAAACACTTAGGACAGCAAACAAGGCCCACACAGGATGCCTACATGGTGCAGTAAAAACAAGTCATATAACAGTGTAGACATCACATTATCAAGTTCCTGTTGCTTCTCGGCAAAAATGCATTGAAGCAACAGGAAACCGTGCCCATCCAACCATCCGCCCGAAAATAGTAAAACGTTACAAAATCTTAAATATACCCTTGTACAACAATGTACCATCAAAGTATCATTTGTACAACAATGTACCATCAAAGTATCATTTGTACAACAATGTACCATCAAAGTATCATTTGGTAGTACCTTTAATGCTGCCCGTAAGAAACATTTATCAAAACCGATGATGAATACATGTAGCAGTATGGTCACTGCTTAACTTCATCACCATACGATCACCATTGTAAAGCTATATATCCAATTGAGTACATGCGTCATGACATGCATGGTATAAAAGTTAACGAAATACCGTCGAATATCTTGGCTATCAGCATTTTGAACACAGGAAATGTCTTAATTCCAATGTTTGCATGCTTTACAAGGCTCGTTTTTCGTCAAATTTAACCAGAAGCCAAATGGATTCCCATAATTTAGTCACATGGGAATCCACGGGAATCCATTTGCATGGATCATCTTTGTGCCAGATTTGTTTTTCTCAAATTCAAATGTCTCTTTAATATCTTTCGGCCATAATCACAGGAATAAACTGAAATCGGCTTTCCTTTCTCAGAAAGTGAGTCCTTCTCCGCGCTCATCGTGACTTTCGGAATTATTGAAGACGAACAGACAGACTTTCTAGTAGCCTATAGTATTGGACCCTTCTACGGAGGGCCAATGGTCGGCTGATGCAGCAACAACAACATTTTCCCAGTAAGACGCCAGATTTTGAAATCGAAAACGAGGCCGCGCTATGTCAGCGGTCAACTGAGACAGCCACGTGGTTGTGTATGAAGATTGGGGTGGCTCCTATAAATAGTGATCCAATGCGAATGCTCGTCTTAGTTTAAAATGGCGGGGTCGAATGACCAATCACTGAAGGGGAGACAGCTTGAACAGTACACTATCACTGTCTGTTAATGTCTTGATTTAACAGAGAGTACTATAGTCTAACTTTCTAGGTGATCGTTAAAATTTAGAACCAGCATGGAGTCCGCAAAGTGTGCGTGGAAATTTCACATGAATTGTAATTACTTCACCGTAAATGCACTAAAAGGCAAACGAATTCATATCTACACATGGGAAGAGATCTTGTGATTATTTTGATTGATATGAACAGTGACGGCATCAGTAATTTGCAACGAACTGCCAATATTCTTTGTTAACCGATAGTGCAGTTACGGAAGAATTGTCTCCCTTTAGCGCATTACTTTATGGCAGGCTTAATTCCATTGCCGTATATGCAAATAGTCCAATAATTTGGTGGATAGTGCGCTTGGAGCGAGTTTTGGACTTCCTGTTTCGCTGATCATCGAAGATAATCAAGTTTGTGTCATTTTCAAGAGGATTAAAAGTATACAATTATTTTTAATTTGAATTGATGTTACGGGAATCCACTTGGATTTGCATATGGCGAATTTACAGGAATAATAAGAGAATCGGATTCCCGGATTCCCGTCCAAAAATGAGCCCTGCTTTACATGTAAACTGCATGCCCTTTTCTGAACTGAATGATGCATCAGTTTGACTGTAATGTGTAACTTCAGAGTTTTCAACATTTGATATCCAATGAATCATGGAGAGCTTTAACTCTTTGCCCCATGATGACGCCATTTGACACCCCTTTCTAAACCATACAGGCTTTTCTAGGCTGCCCCTTAGACCTTTCCGGTGATCACCTGTAAATTGTCAGGTACAAATCTATTGGAGGGCTGGTGTCAAAGGTTTATTAATTTTTTATATTACTTTTACAGTGACCAATAATTTAGTATGTTTAATATTTTCTGAAATACAATATTATTGAATGAGGTTAATTAATTAATTTATTACATAAGGCGTCAAATGGCGTCATCATGGACTAGGAAGGGGCGTCAAATGGCGTCACCATGGGGCAATGGTAGTAAGCCTCTATGGGGCAAAAAGTTAAACCAGTGTGCATATACAGGTTTATACTTCGGCTCCTCTTCTGTGGCACACCCTTTGGAACCTCCCTATAAAAGAGTATTGATTCTGCCAGTATTGGAAAATAAGACCTAACACAGCATTGACAGCAGTTCGCTTGGAAACTTCATAATTGTGTGCAGCGACCGATTTGCTCACCGTCGCTGACCTTGCCCGCTGGAATCGCCGGCGTTCAATGAAGTCGTCTTATCCTGATGAGAGGCGATAGCTCAGCTGATGTAGGTGTTGGTTGGCACAGTGGATAACTGAGAAATGCTACGGTAAGCATACATGAAATACATTCACGCCAACTCTGTTGACCAATTAAATACAGAGCTGACTGACGGGTTTGTCCATACATGCCTGGTATTGGTTAGAGTATAGATATATTGACAGATTACTGTCATATACATGTATCATAGATCTTTGAGCCAATGTCCAGCCTTGATTCCCTATTCTGCATTTGCTTTCTATATTAGTTCCTGTTATCAAGCTTTGTGGCCTGCACAATTAATTCCCCTCTCTAAGTCATTGATTTATTGTTGGACCATTACTTTAGTATTCATGCTAGATGTCGACTGCTTAATTTTATCAAGCATCCTCTGTTTATAATATCATATCATTCCCAGGTCAAAAGTATTGTCATCAATGCAATTTGTGAACACACTGAATTATGTGTGTCGTTGATTTATCGTTTAGGCATTTACTTGGTATTCATGATAAGTGAGCATTGCTCTTTCTCAAGCGTTCACCATTTCAGGTTTCTCGCCATCCCCCTGTCATACTAATGTATCTTCGGTGTTAATAACGAGCGCCTCACATGATGATCAAAGATCGGTACCCATCCATTGTACGACGCCAGAGGAAGACGAAAATTGATTTCACGATGTTTTGCACTTGGCCATATTAATTTTGCACTGATAATATTGCACCTTGATGGCTTGATTATTTTGCTGTATAAATTGCCCATAGCTGTTGAATTCCCCCGAGTATCAGCAGGAATTCCAGTGTAGTATATATGTCCTAATAATTTATCATCTTATTTCATCGTGTGTTCTCGCTGAAATAGATTGATGACCTTTACATGCCTCACTGTAACAAAGTGTTGAAAATAGATGCCATGCTATCATTATATTTATCCATTAGGTGCAGACATTTCAAATTATCTTCCTGCAGTTCAGTTTTATTTTTTTTTGTGAAAGTGAAAAAAAAAAAAAAAGTCAGTATCAAATATCCATTTCCTGGATTTGTTCCTGTCAGATATTTCTTCTACTGGATGGAGGTGGTGTTGTTAGTCATTCTAACATTTTGAATCTGGATATTATGTAACATGGGGATGGATCTCTATTAAATATAGAGATTGAAAGTTGAAACACCATATATAGACCAAGCCAATTTGCCAGATTGGGTTCATGGAGTATGGACTGATCGACAAACACATTTGTTGAACAAAATATATTTTTTTTTCTTTCTTGTAAAATGACCCCCGCCCTCCCTCTTTCCACTCATAGACAGTACTGTATTCTTAGGAGGAATAATGTATAGAATGTTGACTGCCCACTTTCTCTTCTGTTGGGTGTCCTAGTCCTTAGCTTGCTAAATGAACAATCATCCAGGTTCACCTGAAAAAAACCTAGTGTGCTCATTCTTAACACTGGATGTAAAAGAACAAGCACGAGAGCTGCACCAGTCACCTGAATTTCGTCGGTCCTCCCAGAGTTACACCTTCCTCCACACTGGTCCTCTTAGCTGCACTGGTCTTCCCAGCTGCAGCCATCCTCCAAGCTGCATTGATCCTCGCAGCTGCATCCATCCTCTCAGCTGCATGAGTTCTCGAAGCTGCATCGGTCCTTCAGGCTGTATCAGTCCTTCCAGCTGCACCAGTTCTCCAAGCTGCACTGGTTCTCCCAGCTGCACCAGTCCTCCATTCTGCACCATTCCTTCAAAGCTGCACCAGTCCTCTCAGTTTCACCGGTCCTCCTAGCTGCACCAATTCTCCTAGCTGCACCAATTCTCCAAGCTGTGCCAGTCCTCCCACCTGCACCAGTCCTCCCAGCTCTGCCAGACCTCCCAGCTGCACCAGTTCTCCAATCTGCAATGGTCCTGCCGGCTGCACCAGTTCGCCAATCTGCACTGGTCCTGCCGGCTGCACCAGTCCTCTAAGCTGCACCGGTCCTCCAAACTGCACCAGTCCTCCCATCTACACCTTTCCTTAAATCTCTGTCAGATGGATTACCTCCCTTGTAAAAAACCCTGATACATGTAGTTTGTCTCTCCATCTCTTCCAAGGAATTTCTTGCTCAGCTACATCTATAAAAATGGAATAAATGAGTATACATTTTTAGATGTACATGTATAGTCCTCACCTCAAATGTGTACAACACAGTTCCTGGATTATTTTTTTTCACCACCGATGATATGTTAATATGTATTTTGCCAGTCATTATTCACCTGGACCCATGTGTTCACATGGCGCCCAGCTTCCCAGACGTATACTTATGTGTAATTGTTTTTGCTTTTTTTCAATAGCACCTCATCATTCTGCCCACACCGGGAGACATTTCCCACACACCAGTATTTCCCACACATCATAATTTCCAAGTTGACACTTTGTTACAACCTCTTTAGGTGGTGCCTTGCATACAAAATGTGCCTCCATGAGATGGTCAGTATGTTACCAGCCCAAATATCAGGGTAACCTGTAAATTGGTTACTATGCCCACCCTTAGTGATATGCATCTTTACTTGGACTGCAGAAAGGCAAGGTTTCATGGCTCCCTGGCGTGACTGAAATAAAAAAGCGGAAATATTAGATTCAGAATTGATGATTCCATATACATGTCAGGGGTCGAAATGTTCATGAAATACCTGCAGGACATTTGTCAAGAATTGTCCGGTACATAATTAAAATACATGTAAACTGACTGAAAACCTGCAGGACAGTGCCAATTTTCTGCCGGACATGTCCTGCAAATAGATAGCAATTTCGACCCCTGCATGTAACCACATGGGGCTCCCGGGGTTGACCTGGAGTGTCGTTGTGTACACTCCAGGGTATGGTAAGAATAGGGCTCAGCTCCTCAGACAGCTGGTCATAATAGGCAACTAACTGAGGCACCCGTGGGGTTTCTGAGTGTAAAAAGGAATAGGACTCCCACCTGTGGGGTCCTGGGTGTAAAATGGAATAGGGCTGAACCTGTGGGGTTCCCTGGTATATAAAGGAAAAGGACCCAAACGTCGTGATATGACTGAAATATTGTTGAAAGCGACGTTAAATTACATTCACTCACTCACTCACTCCATGTACACATAATACATTGTAAGTTTTTGTAACCATTTAGCATTTAGAACGTTTCAAAGGTGGACACTCATCCTCGTCAATATATAGTGATACCACACTGTTGAATCAACAGTTCGGCAGAAACATTTCTTTAAAATTTAGAAAAATGGGTCAAGAAGTACATTGGTTGATATCCTGCCCACTATGTAAGCAAATATTAATGTAACAGTCCAGTGGCACAGAGACGTTTCAAGAATTGACGTCAGGCCAGGTGGTCTGTTGTGCCATCACAAACTGGAGCATCAAACAAGGGCAGATAAGTGATGCAGATTTCATCAAATAACAGGTCCTTATGTATGTAGTTTCTCCTACATTTAAGAGATGATCAAATTGAAGGGTGATTAAACTATTAGAGTTATGTTCTAAAATTTTGATAGGAATACAGAAAACAGTATGGCTACTTTATGAACAAAGAACACAATACTGTTACCTAATATGTACATATACAGAACATGATACTGTTACCTAATATGTACATATACAGAACATGATACTGTTACCTAATATGAATACAAAATATTGTCACCTAATATGTATACAGAATACTGTTACCTAATATGAATATAGAACACAATATTGTCACCTAATATGTATACAGAATACTGTTACCTAATATGAATATAGAACACAATATTGTCACCTAATATGTATACAGAATACTGTTACCTAATATGAATATAGAACACAATATTGGGCCAAAATTAAAAAATAGTTAGTTTGTGGTAACAAGGGCCCGCGAAAAATGTTGGGTCGGTCGGTCGCATTTTAATTTTTTTTTTGATTTTTTTTTTTTGTCCGATTAAAACTCCCAAATAATTTTTTTCTCCTTGTTTGCATTCAATGATATCATGATATGCAGATCGACTCGCCCATACCATAAAGCAATGTTTCAAGTTCCTTCTAATATGTTGAACAGAACTCCTGTTCACAGTGTCCGTCTGAAACATGCCAAAATTTGAAGTGGACAGCACATGTCATGAGCTGCAGACTAGTCACGTATTTATTTCGGGAGACAATCCTATGTGTTGGGGGACCGACGAATTATCAGCGATGACATTGACAGCTGGCTGAATTGACAGATAATCATGTAAACAAATGTACGGTAGAGAATGAAGATTTAATTTACGTGACTCACAGCAAAATGGGTCGTCTGCTAGCAAGACGGTACATCTTCGGAAAATTTATGAAAAATACCAGGTTCTTGGAAGACGGTACATCTTCGGAAAATTTATGACCTATACCAGGTTCTTAGCGTGACATGTACTTGATCAGGGCAAGGCAGTTGCAGCATTTCTGTTCTTCACTACATAGTACTGTTCACACGTCCTATGATATGTACTTTTGTTGCTATCATTATGCAAGTTTTGTTGTTAAAAAAATAAAACTGAACGTTGAACTTTATTTATGGCCTACTCGTTTGAAGCAGCAGACATAAAGTTAGTTGACCTTGATTCTGCATTGAAGATCAACCACTGAAACGCGGAAAACAACGAATTACGTCAATTATACCGTATGTTCGCCTGCATGTTGTCTGATCGTACTATTCTTGTTTATCTGATGATGCTAAACAATAATGATCTTGTGATCTTTGGGTTAGGTCATAAATTTTCTGAAGATGTACCATTTTGCCGTCTGCTAATCCTTCACATTATGGCTTAAAAGATGGCGGACTTTTTCTGCAGAACTGGTTTGTGGCAAACCTTGTTCATATGGGACTTCGCGCGTTCCTAAATATGGCCACTTGATATCCTATAGCTGCAGGAGGCACTTCTGTGCGCGGCTGTGGGAATGAGGTTAACTCTTCTTTACAGATGCAATCCTTCTGCATATAACTTGCCATCACAAATCAACACTAACTACTGTATGGAGAATGAATGTTGTCGTTATGGTGGTGTTTGTGACGTGCACGATCATCAATGGGAAGAGAACAACAACAACGATGGGAATTTTTTTTTCGTGATTTTACTTTAGAAAAAAAAAAAAAATCCGAAAAAAACATTTGGGTCGCTCCCATTTTCAGCGGGTCGGTCGCGTTACCACAAACAAACAACTTTTTAATTTTGGCCTTGTCACCTAATATGAATGCAGAATACTGTTACCTAATATGAATATAGAACACAATATTGTCACCTAATATGAATGCAGAATACTGTTACCTAATATGAATATAGAACACAATATTGTCACCTAATATGAATGCAGAATGCTGTTACCTAATATGAATAGAGAATATTGTCACCTAATATGTATACAGAATACTGTTACCTAATATGAATATAGAACACAATATTGTCACCTAATATGTATACAGAATGCTGTTACCTAATATGAATATAGAACAAAATATTGTCACCTAATATGAATGCAGAATGTTGTTACCTAATATGACTATAGAACACAATATTGTCACCTAATATGAATGCAGAATGCTGTTACCTAATATGAATATAGGACACAATATTGTCACCTAATATGTATACAGAATACTGTTACCTAATATGAATATAGAACACAATATTGTCACCTAATATGAATGCAGAATACTGTTACCTAATATGAATATGAATATAGAACACAATATTGTCACCTAATATGTATACAGAATACTGTTACCTAATATGAATATAGAACACAATATTGTCACCTAATATGAATGCAGAATACTGTTACCTAATATGAATATAGAACACAATATTGTCACCTAATATGTATACAGAATACTGTTACCTAATATGAATATAGAACACAATATTGTCACCTAATATGAATGCAGAATACTGTTACCTAATATGAATATAGAACACAATATTGTCACCTAATATGAATGCAGAATACTGGTACCTAATATGAATATAGAACACAATATTGTCACCTAATATGTATACAGAATGCTGTTACCTAATATGAATATAGAACACAATATTGTCACCTAATATGTATACAGAATACTGTTACCTAATATGAATATAGAACACAATATTGTCACCTAATATGTATACAGAATACTGTTACCTAATATGAATATAGAACACAATACTGTTACCTAATATGAATAGAGAATATTGTCACCTAATATGTACAGAATACTGTTACCTAATATGAATAGAGAATATTGTCACCTAATATGTACAGAATACTGTTACCTAATATGAATAGAGAATATTGTCACCTAATATGTACGGAATACTGTTACCTGACATGAATATACTATTACCTACATGTAATATGAGATACAGAACACAGTAGGCCTACTCTTATTTGGGCAGACCCGTCATGAAAGACAACTTCAATCGGCAACACTTTGCGTGCAATATACTTGGCCCTTCTCACTCCTTGGTTGAATGGTTCCCCACATGTAGTCACCTATTGTATCTGTCTTACATGACGGATTTGCCCTTATTTGGGGAGCTTATTAAAATTAGAGCAAGAGTTCCTTGATAGGAATAGCATCTGCCAGTTATCCAAATGAAATAGACCATTCCCAGTGTTGTGTTCTAATCCGCATGGAGAGGAGTTCCAATTGGAGTGGTATATGCCATTCTCTCTGTGATATGGTATGGGATGCCATATGTCATCCATGCTCTGCTGAGTTCGAAAAATGTTGCCAGGGAGTTGCTCGGAGTTCCAACCCGGCGCACCATGCGATTCCATTCGGAATGCCAATGCCAGTTCCCAGCATGCCCCATTTTCAAGAAGCTCCCATAAGATGAATACAGAACACAATACTGTTACATGTACCTAATATGAATGCAGAACAGAATAAGTACTGTTAGCTGATATGAATACAGAACAAAATACTATTACCTAATATGAATACAGAACACTACTGTTAATATGAATACAATAAGTACTATGAACTAATCTGAATACAGAACATAACACACTACCAGAACTGAATACAGAACACCATGCTGTTACCTGATACGAATACAGAACACAGTACTCCAACCTGAAATTAAACCTGTCTGCTCTCCTGGTATCGGCTTTGGTTGAAATGGTGAAAAAAAACCTCCTCACATCATTTCTATTTCCTAACCGAGAGCCTTGAACCAGTACTTGCATAGACATCAATTTAATTGAAAGACTGCTCAAATGTTTATAAAAAGAGAAATTTATTTCAGATTGTTTTTTATTCACCAAATAGGGACTATTCAGAAATTGTGGCATTGCCGCAGTGGGACTGTTTTTATTTTGTTCCATTCAGATCAAGTGTTGAATGGCGACATGGGATGTTAATAATTGAGCAGTATGGCACCTTTAGCATATAAAATATTAATAGCTAGATTAATGGTGCAGTAATAGTGTGTGTTCATGTATAACACCTGCGATATACACATTTATAGAGAGATTCGAGCTGGCCGGGTGGTACAGGACCAACTACCTGCAACATTGATTGAAACAGGCCTCCATACACTTGATGCAATTTCCAGCAGTCGATTCAGTTTGGAGTTCATACCATTTCACTCAAATTAGAACAGATAGTAGAAATTGTCATGTTATTCAGCTCACAAAATCCCCAGATTTGCTGACTGTATCTAAAATGTTTTTCACACAAATCAGCAAAAATATTTAAATCACTCATTTTCTCATTGTTGCATCTCACTTGGGCATAATATTGCTATAATATTGCCATAATTACCAGACTGCTTGTTATAAGGTACGTATTACTAGTAGAAATAGAGTCTCCGAAATTAGAATTCCAACGTCACCAATGTTACCAAAACATTTTCTTTTGCTATTTAGCTTAATTTCTCTCATTAGACATAGTTGCAGTTACATGTAATATGAACTCTTGGCTTCTCCATGGGAATGTAATTGAATGTATGAACATTAAGCCTTTGTGTCAGGTCTGTATCAAGTTCATTCGAATATTGATAAACTGTATCAAAAGTACATGTATTGATACTGTGGTGTACAGTCCATTAGAATTAGCTGTTATTACAGTCCCCACTAATACGGACTGACTGGTGAAGTAAGCTGTTCATACATGTACATGTATATGGTGATCCCTCTAATAATTCAATCACAGGAAGTGAAATTTCCCACCCTTAAATCTGGAGGTGATTAAATTTATTAGAACAAGAATTTTTGTTTGTTTTGTTATTTCGTTTATTTTAGAGGGTGACCAAATGTATTAGAACCACTGATTGAATTTTGTCTCCTATTGGGACTGAATAATTAGAGGGATAATGGATTACCATGATCCATAAAGTTACATGAGGATAATGGATTACCATGATCCATAAAGTTACATGAGGATAATGGATTACCATGATCCATAAAGTTACATGAGGATAATGGATTACCATGATCCATAAAGTTACATGAGGATAATGGATTACCATGATCCATAAAGTTACATGAGGATAATGGATTACCATGATCCATAAAGTTACATGAGGATTCATACTCTATCTACTGTTAAACTGTCCTAGTATCCTGTTTGAGCATCAACATGTACATTATCGACCATCTTATTTGATTTGAAATATTATAGTATTCAAATATAAACAAATCCACAGCAATGTGCTCTCCTAACAGATCAATCAACAAGGTAGAATGTTAATTGGTCAACCCAATGGGTGTTTACATGTATGCCTTTGATATAACTATCACAAACCTACATTGTACTTCACTATGCTTGATTGCATAGATCATCTTTTCATAAGACTATTTCTGTATCTTTATCATGGTGTAATAGTTTCTCCGGTAACCTGTTACAGGTTATCTTGATCAGACAATTGGTCACCTACTGTATGGTAACCTGTAGATGTAACAGGTACTTAGTGTTTACATGAAAATTATTGTAACATATAGGGGTGTCCTACATCTGAAATTGGGAAACCTTCAGTAGAACAGGGTCTCAATACCAGTTCATCATAACACCATTGTCTTCATGAAGCTCAACTGGACCCTCGTTAATGTTTGGGTATCTCACACAGGTATTCAATTTTTCCGTTGAATCTTTGTATGGTTTGTACTGTGCCCCAAGAAATGTTGGGCTTAGTTTTTCACTTTACCTGATTGGGGCCCCATGTCCAGTATTTTGTAGGTCAAGGGATTTGTAGGATTGTAGGATTCCCTTGTGAATTATTTGCGTTATACCCCTTACGCCCATACCCAGGGGGAAAGGGTGTGGTTGAGGAAGGTCTGTGCATATGTGTATCAGGCTCCCTATGTATCCAGTTTTTAATCTGCTCTCTCCTGCTCCCTGCTGTAATTTTGGATTCTATATGTTTATCCAAACCTATTTTGTGTATAAATCTATACCAGTACATGTAATAAGAGTGACAGTAAGATATGAATCGGTTCCAATGTAGAGATTATTAATGCAGACCAAGTGCAGTTTATATCCAGGCCATGATTATACTACCCACCAAGTGTGGAATTTAATACCCTTCCATATGTGGCTGTATCTGAAATCCCTGACACTTATTCCGATTTATATAATGTCTGTTATCAATGTGGCGTTGGAATCGATTTCTTGCCGGCTGCTCTATGATTATATCTCTCGGCAGTCTAGAAATGCACTCGTATCTACCAGGCAGTTTTTGTTCTTGGAAATAAGATAGTTCAGGAGTAAGAAGCTTACGTTCATACTGGATCGCCTTGCAATGTATTTGTGCTGCTTCCTTCGGCCTTGTTTGGGAATGATCCGAGGCTATCCAGATAAGGACTGGGGTAATAATCACTGTGGAATGTAAAAACGATTGATCTTCCTGTTCTCGCAAATATAACAGAACATTAAGTCCTCTCCCATGGAAAAGAAATTCTCTCTTATTGCCTGCATCAAAATAATGTGTAAATCCAACATGTACTACAGTGAAGACATTTGATATTTAAGAAATGGTTTGCTTTAGGTGGTAGAATTATTCTCTGGTATTTAGCTTTGGCTAAGAATATCAAGTCGGATAGAGAAAAGATAAGTGTGGAATGATTTCAGTGCTGTTCCAATTGATTTTCTTCCCAATATGTTACGTGTATAAACAAGGTGGGCAATCAGCATATCATGATACATGTACTTATAGTCATGCTAGAGAATATCTTTGCCAAAAACATGAAACCTTTCAACAAAGTAGTGAAATAGTTCTTCAAGTTATAATAATGATAAGCTTTATTTCAAGAGGATGGTACAATACTCCTTCAGCTGCAGGCTGATCTTCCCTGAGGCCCTCACACAAGCACACATGCCACACACAAAATCAGCATCTGTATTGAGAGACCTTCATGTACATGTATATATCTGATAAAAGAAATGGTACTAATCAAACATTTTTCATATATTGAGTTTTAAATCTGTGCTGAGGGTCTGTATAGCATTCTGGTTTTAATGAATTCTACAAAACTTAACCAGAATATGAGAGATTTTTTGAATAGTTCAGAATGTGGAAGGGGAATTTTCAAAATTATATTTGTGTGAGAACGGAGAATCTTATTACTCGGGGATATTTGACAAGAAGAGTTCCTTCATGTAATGCTGGTAGTGATTATTTAGAGATTTGTTCATACACAGTAACAGTCTTGTTGTATTTTATATTTTATTACAAACTGGCAAGAAACAACGTGACAAAGAACATTTTGTACATAGTTGAGTTTGGAGAGAACTTTCGCCATAATCAGGTCATACATGACTGCCATGTATCACCTGATGATGCTGAAAGTTCTCCCCGAAAGCTTGTAATACAATCAACTATGTGCAAAGTGTACTTTGCAGCATTATTTCTTACCAGTTTGGTAAAGCCACTCCACACTCTCATCTACTCTAGAATTGCTCATACAAAGGACTGATTGATTTCATTTTGCTCACTAATCAAAGTTGAATGAGGAGTTGAGAAGTTAGCTGGACTGTTGTCCTCATGGTTGTCTTACCATCATAATGATCCCTAGATTCTGATTCATTCTAGACCAGAGATAGTTCAACCACTAGTTAACACCTCTCATCCAGTCTTTCTAGATTGTTCCATAAATCTCCGTCACTATGGTTACCTAGATCGTTTGACCAATTTGTTCTGTCCACCAGTGACCACTGACCTATGATTAAGCGCAGGCTTGAGATATTTGAATATCAAAACCATTGTGCGTACAATTGTTGATTTATTTTCAAATTAATCTACATTTTGTTTTATGAAATGGAATATATCCAGATTAATTAGAAAGCGTCATCCCTTCTATTTTGGAGTGATTTACCTCGACAATGGTATGAAGAGACATAGACACCTTAGTGTATAACTCAATTGAACCAGATCAATCTGAGATCTATCATGAGAGAAGATTATGCAATTAGTACATGGCAATCTTTTCATGGAAATTTATGTAACCCATCTGTTAGACCAATCTGGAATTAATCTGATTTTGGCAATATTAAATCAAATTTTTGCTTTATAAAATCAATGGTAGGTAATCAAAGTGTAATCTATCTCTCAATCAATCTAATCAGAGGCTGGCAGGCAATCAATCAGGCGTTCATTTCTCTAATGTCTTGTCAATCCAGCGCGCTGTTAGCAAGACCTCCTCCGTTGGAAGGTTGTCTAGCTAATCTGACTCGAGTTGGTGCGACTATTGTCCAGTCACCATTGATTCTGCTCCTCGCGATGCATTCCTTCACACAAAACTCCACCATTATATCTCCTCGAGATAAATCTTGGCAGAGGGGACATTAGGTATTCACACCCGCCTACTCTTATTCTTCATTGGATAAGAGTGGCCGGTCAGTCCAAGCCTTATATAAAACATTTGGCGGGACAGATATCCAGAAGGCTGTAGTCTAATCTCCGGCGATTATGATTCCGTCTCCGCTTTGTTATCATCTTTTGTATACTTTGGAAAGTGTCAGGCCTGTAGAAAATTAATGACGCTGTCCTGAAATGTATCAGTTTTGATAATAGGAATCTACTTGTATGTGTAGAGAATAACCATGCATATTAAAACCTGATGGTCAGGTCTTGAGCCAAGATATATTCCATCCACAGATAATCCTATGTTCCACAAGGCTAAATATTAATGAAGACTTCATCAAGTCTAGAGCACACAGAAGTTATTGGGCACTAGTTCCTGCATATTCTGACACGGGTGAGTTTGGATCCTAAAAATCATTATCTGCAGTCGGCCATTTTTTGGATGGCCGCTATCTAAAAAAATCATCATGGTAACTGTGATGTTGCTTGGTGAAGTATTCATTGGATAAAATGTCCATATGGTGAGGTGCTCCAGTATTCTCCCTTTAGTCACCACGAGTTCACTCAACTGAAGCATTGAGTTTGGCAGTATAGCTTGAGAGATTTTCTTCCAGGTGTACCCTGATGGAACTGGGAGAACAAAACCCCTAACAGACGGCTTATCTTCAGATCGTGATGTATGAAATAAATCACATTAATATATAACGACTTGATCATCGCTGTTATATGATTTGCAAATTACATTTCATTAAATGATGGATGTCGTGCGAAAGCGATAGCAAGTAAAAAAAACCCAATGTTCCATCCTCGACAAAACACGTAACAGATCCCGTTACCTTAACGAGAGACAATTATTTTTTTATCTGGTTTCTCTGCATTTGAAGTAATTAATATACCTACACTGATTTTATCAGTATGTGGTCCAGAAAGCTTTTCTACCCCTATGTATTAAAGGGAGACTGTGTTAGCCTAATTTGATAAATTGTCACAGGCAGGTAACATAATCCATATAGGCCCTCTGCTTGATGCCATTATTGTGCAGCCATAATGGATTAGTTTGTGTTTAGATGTAGTGTATGTAGAGATTATTTATTGTCATTTTTCATGTACCTGTCTAATCCAGCTTTGGTCTATTAGTGTGAGTTAATGTCTGAACAGTACTGCATTAGACTTCAGATCTCCTGCCCAAATGATATTTAATTCTTAAATACCGACTGTGCTAATATCATTGCCGCAGATTTATGGGTTTTTCGTCAGGCCATTGTTTACCGAGAGTGTCCTTCTAAGCAATTTGTTTAATGGGCTTTTCTGTCTCCATCAGTCTGATTTGTTGATGCAACTTTATGCAGTGTACATGTAATAAGATATATTAAATAAGTAAATAGGGCTTGGTATGATATATATTACCAAGTAATCTATATGCAGTAAATGCCAAGAATAATAGTGATTGGTATTTTTTTATGGTTGCAGTTAAATCTTGAATCAATATTGTATATATGGTCGGGGGTCAAGGTAAACATGACATGAAAATGTGTTGTTTATCATCCTTTAGTGTGCCAGCTTTTCCTGCCATCCTCAAGTTTGAGCTCACCTGTATGAAGTATAATGAGAGCTTATGTTGTGACCTTGGCGTCGGCATCTGAGGGCATCCAATATATTGTGTTTCGGTCTGTTTTTCTGGAGATTGCCCAGATTCCTCCCAAATTTGGCATGTGCATTCCAGAATTGTCGTATCCCACCAGGCATGTTATGATATGGTGAACAGCTGAACTGGGTTGCTTAGAGGTTACGCAAACGTGATTTAATGGGACCCAAATCGGTTAGTTACCTAAAATCCTAAATTGTTTTAACGTCTCTGAGTGTGCGTAAACCATACAGGTTACCTTGACAATAGTCATAACATTCCACGCATATTAATTAGTTCTAATTAACCTGAAATGACCTTTTTCCTTAGTTACGGGATTCATTCCAAACTTGCATACATGTTGTCTAGCATGGCCCTATCTCTTATCTGTGAAAGCCAAATCCCTATTTTACACAGCATATATTCAGCCTCACATTGACTATTGTTCTACAATCTGGGGGAATGCCCCTGAATGTTACCTGGAAAGAATTCATAGACTCCAAAAACGAGCAGCTCGTATCATACTCAATGTTAACCCTCACACACCATCAGCATCTCTTTTCAAACAACTAAATTGGATGACAATATATGAAAGAATATTTCTACAAAAAGTACTTCTAATTTACAAGAGCTTCAATTCTGATCAAAACTCTATTTCAAAATTCTTCCAGAAATCATCTGATGTTACAAACCGAACCCTACGATCAACCTGTACTGAAAATCTATACATACCACAATGCAGAACTGAGTACTTCAAGAGAAGCTTAAGCTATTCAGGAGCAGTACTCTGGAATAGTCTTCCACACGATATAATAATAATAATAATAATAATACTTTATTTACGGAGGGGATTCAATTAGTACAAAACCAATCTTCCTTGAGTCCCTCACACTCGCCCTTACACACAAGTCATTCACACACAAACAAAATAGGAAATGAATTAAAGTAAAATAGAGATGAGACAGAAAATATGAACATACAAAAATACAGCAGAATTGAGTGGCATAGATCTTAAATCACATCTGCATACATTATGTACAGGCATGGAAATACGCTATAACTACATACATGTATAACTAATTACTACAGTCATGGAATTTCAAACATTGACATGTACATACTATAAATATTTTGACAGAATGAAACTTTCCATGCGTTTTTTGAATACATTTATGTTGGAAGATCTCTTTATATCCAGAGGTAACTGATTCCAGAGAGTCACGCCAGAGTATTTGAAGGCATGTTTGTATGTTTCAGTATTGGGTTTGGGTGGAACAAGATTTTGGGTGGCCGTGGAACGTAATGATTTCTGGTAAACTGATGAAGTGGATGTGAATTGCTTAGCTAGATATTCTGGTGCTAGGCCATGTAAACATTTGTACATAAGTATGGATTTGTGATATTTTATTCTGTCATCAATTGTCATCCAGTTCAAATTTTTAAACATTTCCTGACGCAAATCGGAGTCTGTAAATTCTTTCAAGAAACATGTACATAATTTTGTAAATAGAGCCTAACGTGCTAGCTTACTGTGCCACAAATTGCCTGTTTTACTGTTTTATGTCCGTAGTTCTTTCGTTATAAATATATAGAAATATGTGTGTGCGTGTGTGAGTGCAAGCGAGTTATATGTTTGATAATATATAACTTTTGTGTTTATCCAGAGGGCCTCAAGGGAGAACAGTCTTCTGACTGATTGTTGTAACCCTCGAAAAATAAAGAATTTATTATTATTATTATAGGGGAATATTACAGAATCATTGCATTCCGCGCATAAGGTCTAATTAGCATGAAATGGCCTATATCCTGTGTTGAAGGCTGTTTCTTCGGAGATAATGACACGGTAAGTGGGTACCTAATTCCATAGGGTCTCGCTTGGGACTGTTTTTCTTGTTGATCCACCTAAATGTACCACCTGCAGGTGGTACATGTATTACCTCATGGTCATTCTCGTGAGCCAGTGTATCAATCGATAGGTTACGATCGATACACTGGCTTGATTAGTTACCAATAGCAGTTCTGGATATAAATAACTCGAGGGGTTTCCACCAAACTGGACCAATCAGTTTTCAAGCGTGCTGGAGCAGCTCATGAGTGAGGCATAATACAGCACGGTTTGAGTTTTGACTGGTTTGAAATTTCATCGCTGGCCAGACCACCTTTGAAGTTAGGCTAAAATCGATATCGGGTGTCAAAGCCAAAACCACAGGCTTGACAGATACCGACGCTTATTCAAAACAATCGCTGGGGATTAATGTACGAGAACTCATCCGAATCACCAGAAAAGGTGCAGGTAAACTCTCTGTGAGAATTTAGGGTTTACCTGGACTTGTGCAGATGCCTCGAGCATGATGGTCAAGTTAAAATTTCATTTCTGAACAATAATTTTTTTGAAAATTTAAAATGATTCTTTCGAAAAACTGGTTTGTGGATACTTTCCCTCAAGATTTCACTTGAGATTGATTTTCATGCCAATCCGTGCCACCTGGGGGTGGAAATGCCTTTCTGGACAGAAACTTTTCAAAACCTGAACAGAATATTTGCAAATTTGGTTTGATTCAAAATCATATCAAGATGTTGACCGTATCTCAAGATCTCACTTAAGGAATTGTTTTTTATGCCAATCTGCATACATGTATAGGTGGCACCAATTTAAAATTTGGTTTCCAGACAGTATTACATCTGAGGAATGAATGAGTAAGAATCAAATTTGGTATGGGGATACCTTGCCACAGGGTCTCACTTGTGATTGTTCTCCATGCTGGGGACTGAACATTATGCTTCTAAGCTAAATCTCTGTTTTCAACATCGCTTGACTTTTCAAAAGTTATGAATTAGCTACTGTATCTTGTTACGGCTTGTTTCTTTGGAACTACTTCTCTGATTTCTGCCAAACATGGCATACACATTGTTCACTAAAGACTGAGGGGAACAATACAGAATCATTTCATTTCACACACAATAATTAGCCCCATGCCCAGGTGCCCGGGATTGATCTGGGCTGTCATCGTGCACATCCCAGGTCATGATAAAAATAGGCCTCGGCTCCTCAGAGAGCTTTTCGTATGAGATGACTAACTGTGGCACCTGTGGGGTTCCCGGTTGTGAAAATGAATAAAATCTACCCATGGGGTTCCTGTGTGTGAAAATGAATAGGACCTGAACGTCATATGACTGGAATATAGTTGAAAGCAACATTAAATCATATTCACTCACTCGCTGCCCCAACTACATGTATGTTGGGGGGAGACATCTAATGTTTATGGTGTTGGTCAGTCTTGTCTGTCTGTCCCCTTTTCTTGTCTGCAAGAGATCTAGAGAACTACTGGATGGAGTATCATCAAAATTGGATGAAATCTTCATTGGAATGACCTCACCTGATTAGGCTTTGGTGTGTGTGTGGGTGCGTCTTTGTCCAGTGTTCGTACGTCCGTCTACTTGCACATGTATACATATGGTACCTGAAGGGAATTTCACCAAACTTGGAGGGAATCTTCATTTGAATGACCTCCTCGTTTGATTAGCTTTTGGTATGTGTTCGTGTGTCCATCCTTGTCCAGTCTAGGTCTGACCATCCCAGGCCTTCTGATTTGAGGTGCGAGATCGCGCGTGTGCACCATCGCGCTCCTGAAAAATAATCAAGGCATGTGTTTTCCACGTGCCTCGTTTCTTAACATCATTGATATTAATTTTTCATTTCATTTTCCCTACATCATATTTGAATTTGACTTCATATTTACATGTAGTTAATGTCACTGCATTTCTTGAAGATCAATTTGTCATGGAGTTTGGAGTTAATGGGTATTCACAGCTGTGCAGTCCAATTGACTATGATCAGTATAATAAAGTACAAAGCAAATATGAAATCAATTTTTCCATATTTTTTATTTTGATGTCTTCCTCATAGGCTTAGTATTGACATTGACAAGTGGGTGAGGTTTCATGACCATGTGCATGTATCACAAGAAAAGAGCTGGGGAAATGTGGTATATTCAACTGTGATTGTTCTTTTCCCCCTTAAATGAAACCTTGTACCTGTGGGTGAGGCGTGTGTTTTGAAAATTTGTCAATATCACACTTTGCAGTGGTGCGATGTTCAGCTTGTCTTCCTGTTTACTTGAGGGATTCCTAATTATAGAATGAGATATTACCACAAGAAAATCCAAACTTTAATAGCGGGACAGTAAACCATTCTGTAGCTCTGTTTCATCCCAGAGGGAATTACCCGATTGTCCTTATGAATACCACTCTGTTAAAAACTTGGCTAATTATTTTCCTGCTTATGAGCCTTGAGGGGAATAGCCCATATTCCATGAACAATATTAATAGTGTAGTTCCTGCTGTAGAGCATATTTAACCACACACTCATGGCTTTGTCCTACCTTTATTCCACTCCAAGGAATTTTTCCGCCTCCGATATTTTGCTGTTATTGTCTGTGGCGAGATTTTGTTTCCCATCTTTATGAGGGCCCTGAAGGAAGTGTCTTTGAAGGGAACTGTTCACCTTTGACATTGCTTTGTTTCTCCGTTTGACTGGAAAGACAAAAGCCCATAATTCGACAGATATTACAAATTTAATTACTTTTTTTTTCTACCCTGGACAATTTCTGTAAGACTGCGCAACCATTCGACTTTTGATCAAAGGAAATTTTGCATCCCATGAAATTTAATGAGACATAGCATCCTTCATAGATACTGCCATTTCCCATTATACTTTTAATATGTTTTGCTACAATATCAACATGGGCTCTCTCTTTATGTTGGTCCTATCTTGTTGGTTTATTTTCTCCTCTGGGTGAAAAAAAATCATCCCCCACACCCCTCCCCCCAATATTTTTCTTACCCCAGCCCCTCCTCCTACCCCCCCCCATTCATTTTGTTTTTTTTTCTTATTTCTGAAAATTTATAAGAGAAATTATGATGGAGATCGTTTTGCAAATGGAGCAGTTACTATGTAGTTAATGATAGAATGTAGAATGATGACTGCAGTCTCCAGTGGAAGTATTGCATGTCTGTAGGTAATCCTGCCTTACACGATGAGTAATCGGCACATCAGTGTTTTTCTTGGCAAGACAATTACGCCAGCTCATGTAACAATACGTCACTGACACCAACTATAGACCCTAAAGATAGTATCTCGTGTAGGTATCTGTTTACCGGTCGGAGACTGTTCCGGGCTGGAATTACAGTTTACAGTAGAACTGACTGAAAGTGACAATTACAAGTAAACTGGCAAAGCCTGGACGAACACGTTTGACACGTTATTTAACACACCTGTAGGCTTGTTCACATGAAATACATGTCTGCTCCACGTTCTGAAACAATAATCATCTGTATTGAAGTCAGTCTCATATTTCAATTTCAAATGACTTTTGTCTGGATACATCTTTTTCATTTTGATTCCAAAATTGCAGGAAAATCCATCCAGCACATACATGTACAATGTAATGAAAATTAATCAGGGGAATCGTAGAAAAACATAGGCAAATGTTTATTTCATGTTATCATAATTGCCAGTCCATATGCCATATCATCTGTACTGTTATCAATATTGGACTGTCAGTCCATCCTTTTTGATTTGATCATGCATGCAAGAAAATGTTCAATTCATGAATTCCATCTGTCTTCAAGAAGGTTTCCACATGTGACTGACATCGCATTGCAAAACTAGAACACATTGCTGTGATTAATGACTGAGCTGATACTAACACAAACGTTTAAAAAAAAAAAAAAAATGCGGCGAGTCACCTTGCGAGTTCACAAACAACATAAATGTACATGTAGAGGTAATTGTTGTTTACTATAATGATGTTTCATTGGGCATGTTGGGAGGTTTCTTGCAGCTAAGCTGCTGCTGTCTAAAATTTGCTTAAACCACATGACCTGCAAGACACTGTTCAAAGTTTAAAGAATTTCTTAGTCAGTTTATTTTGTTTAAATAGTTGGAGATTGTTATGTTCAACTCCTTTGCTCATATTCATGATATTCTGATATTGATTTTGTCCAGTACCGCTAATTTATTTGTTCATATCGGATGAATATGTACATGTAGTTGATATAGCACAGTGGTTGCAAATTTCAGTGAAGCGGGAAAAGCTTTATGTACATGTATCACAGAATACCAGAATATTATGCAATTAAATTACTTCTATAAGATCTGGAGTTTTTAATTAGATCTGCAAATCAAACTGCTGTATGACTTCACAATGTAAAATTGACAGACTCTAAACCTGAGGTAGAAACCTACATGTGCTATGATTCAGAAAATTTGAAAAGTTTGATTGGCAATCCAGTGGTTAATTACGTGAGACTAGTCATTTGTACATAACATGTACAAGTAGCACCAGCCAACCTGGGCATCAGAATATATTCATAGAACTGGTTGAAGCTTGTGCTGCAGTCACATGCCTGGTGACGTGTGGAACTCATCTGACGTTTATCATGAAACTTCCCAACAATTTCAAATAGTTACCATCTGAGCAGAAAACAAAACAGCCAATCAGTGTAGACTTCACAACAATCCATGCCAGGGCTCGATTATATTGCAACAATTGGCCACTGTGATAACAAATATGTCGGGAGAATTAATTGCAAATAATTAAATTTCAAGATAGAAGGTATCAAAATAGAATGACTATAGAGATATCTACGAGGTGAAACCATATCTATATGATAGCCATGTTGGCTTTAATTAGACCAGAATATGGCGTGAAAGTTTTTATAATGATTCTATATTGGTCCATCAACCTGCATGCACTGGAAGGTGTTCCTGAGACTTAAAAAGTGGAACTTGATGCTTCCTCGCTACTGGTTGGCCTGCTGTCGGAATAACGGGATTGGGTGAAGTCCACGATCATGCCTGCCAATTGCGTGATGCCTTGGTAAGGCAGAGCCACTAAAATGCAGCATTTTGGACTGTTCAGTCAAATGAGAGGAAACACCATTGTGATATCAAGTGACAAGCAGGTGTCTAGAAGATGATCATCACGTGGATTAACAGGTTTGACGACATACTCGCGAGCTAGTGAATCGAGCGATATGTTCAGATCGATACACTGGCTTGGTTAGTTGCCCACAGCAGTTCTGGATGTAAATAGATCAAGGGGTTTCCTCTGAATCTAACCAATCAGTGAATGCGCTAAGCTAGCTGATTATGCCAATCCTCTGCTCGGATTGAAATGTGACAGGTCTGAATGTCATTGCTGGCATAAACACTTTGATGTCAGGGTAAAATCGACATTGAGGTAAAGCAAAAAATGCAGGCTTGGGATACCGACATGCTAATGTACGAGATTGTATAATGGAGGAGGCATCGACTCAAGAACTCTTTCGAATCACCAAAAATGTCCAGGTAAATACCTGGACTTGTGAATATGGTTTGACACATATATGTACGTGTATGGCCTGCTACAATGTAACATGACATTAATGACTATTGTTCAGTTTCTGCAAACATAGCCAGCTGACAAACTTTAACCTCCAACAATCTCTCAAATCTATTTGTGCACCGCTTCACTGTCTCAGACTGGGAAAATATGTTTGCATAAAAAACACAATGCAGCCAATCGAATTGTAGCAGTGGCTAATAAATATACTGATGAAAGCATAAAGCTCATTGTCCACAGTCTTTGCAGGGTATTGGTACAAGCTATTTAAATTCAGCATGTTTGCAAAGGAATATTATTTGATGATACTGTAATTGTTGGCATTTAATCACTATAGTTCTCTTCATCCCATGGACGGACAAGGGTTAAATAAGAATGACTTTTTCATCTGTTGTTTGGAGAGTAATAAAGGGGAGATGAATCACATTCCTTCACACACACTCACACTTCCTCCTCTTTCTATGACCATTGTACGGTGGGTCATGCGTGCTTTAATTGTCAAATATAAAATACCCATTTAGACTGTATTGGCAACCACGCTATTCCTTCCCCAATCCCCAGGCGCTCGTAAGTTTCTCGAGATTATCGTCAAACTGTTGGATGAATGTCTTCATGACCAGGCACCAGTTGAAGGGTCCATCACATGCCGCTTTGCGGTTATAAATCCAACTGGATTTTTCTCTGCTCTTTCCCTGCCCGCAGATTCCCACTTTTCTCGTCATTTATTTGTGCATGCAAACCTCTTGGTCATAAAAGAGCTAGGCTGCCCATCTCTGGGAAGATGAGGAGGGAACATTAATTCCATCATCAAAAAAGACAGAACAAAGCTGCAGTTAGTGTTGAACCAGTGATTGTTAACTATTATGTACATACATGTATTGTAGATGTCAATTCTGAGACTTAATTCAACCTAATATGTTTTATTTTCCGCTGATCTGTTCTTTTTTTTCTGCTGGCCAGTGCTTTATTTTCTGTTAACAATAACTGCTGACCAGTTGTTTTCTGCTGACCAGTTCTCTATGTATACTTCATCGTTATCTTCTGTGGTAATTGTGTACTGCCAGTTCTAGCTGTCTTCTCGACATGGCCAGTTTAATAGCAATAGATTTTCCTCATTTATATCTTGAGGCTTTTTAGATTCCTGAAACTCCATTTTTTTTTATTGATCAGGAGTTTCGCATGTCCCTGTGAGCTCAGCTGAAATGTCTTTCCCGAGCAGGCGGTGATATTTATATTTCGATCGTGATCCAACTTGAGCATGTACATACGGGTGTCTACATTTATTTCTCATGATTGTACTTGCCTTTAATACGCTGGTACACGCTGTCGGTCAGGTAGAAACAATTTAGTTAAGGATGAATCACAAGTGCAAGGATGCGCACAGGTAATTTGTATTATAAGCCTTGTCCAACCACGGTGGAGATTATTTAAATTCTTCTCAGGTGGACCTTGGTCTAATGAGATCGTCCGAGCGCGCTCAGATTTATCGGGGCTGTCTATGCCGCCTGATTACCCCGGGAGGACATAGGTATATTGGACGTGTTTGTTATTGGGATAGCACTGCCATTAAAAATAACGCTTCATTTGCAGTAGGCTGGATATGATGGTACCAGTTTGCCAACCGATTGCCATCGCATAATCATGGCTCATCCCAATCTCTGTGAATGCAATTTCCACGAAGCATGACCCGGAGTCAACGAAAGTCCGAAGGGTGTCTGGGATAGGGTCAGCAATAGAGATATCTCATGTGGACAGCTCTGGGGGGAAGGGTGAGCTCGCTGCCACAAACAAACTAATAAAGCTTGGCAAATTGAAACTCACTCTTTTTACTCTAGGCACAAGACGCGATTAAGTCTTCCCTGCTTTCCCGGGGCATGGAAAATCTCTACAGTAGGATTACACTTACTTACAAAGTCTTGAAGGGGATTTAGTTTAACGGAATGTAGTTGGTGGTGAATAATATTGTCACCATGTCTTCTCCCACAGGGACTGTGAATTGGTCAAGATAGATCCATGCCATGGACTTGTAATGTAACAACCTTAAGCAGGCAGCTATTACATATATTAATGAGGATTTTCGGCTTCAGCCCGTGGCTACCAGAAAGTACAGATTTCCTGAAAGGCATTTATCTACATGTAGTGTCTTGTGCATTTCTGGTAATAGTCAATCCTGGAAAAACCCTGAGGAGCTTAGATAGCTTTCTCAAATTTGGTGATTATTTCTCATTTGTATCAGGTTTTTGCATCTGAAAACTTGGAATGTCCTTCATAGATACTATTAAAGCTATACTGTACATACATGTACTTGTGTCCATTCATGCCACCAGGTACATGTAGTAGTATGAAAAGAGTTCTGCACGAGCATATGCATCTGTGCCACTGCGGGCAGTCTTGATCTTGGGAATGGTGGCTTAATTCAGTGACTGTAGGGGTGTGAGAAAGGTGTAAAGGTGTAATTAAGTTTATTGATTCCTTCCATTGAACACTGCAAAGATAAAGGGACTTTTGTCAAATTTAGTTAAACTATCTCCGATCTTCCTCTTTTTTACCCCTCAGCCCGAATGGGCTAAGGGGTATTGTTGTGGGTTCGTCCGTCCATCCACAGAAGGTGGCACAGAAGGTCCGTCCGTCCGTCCATCCCATTTTCGTTAACATTCCATATCTTGAAAACTAGGCAGGTGCTCAAAACTTCTATCCAGTACAGAATGTATTTTGTAGGTGTGCCTTTTGTATCTTTTGGGTTATTGATATAGTGGAATCATTTTTTTTTTAGAATTTAAAATAAGCTTTATTATGAATTATGCTTTGGTCAAATTCTACTGACAATCGGGAATCCTCGGGTAATGGAATGGTCTTTGCTGAATAAGGTACCCGATACACCCCAAATGAAAACTGCTTCAAGAATAATTGAAGGTAGTTCTACAGCCCGTTCCATATGTTTCCCTTTTCATCAGTCTTTTCTCTCCATTCTGCTTTCAAAATATCAACGGAATATTGCCTGCGAATGCAGTCCAAGGTAATCCAAGGTTTGATCTCCACAAGGTTTTTTTCAAGTTACGTAAGGTTGGTGATATTAATTATAGGAATTGCTTAATGTGCAATTTTCATCACTTTCACGTCTTGATAACCTTTATAGTGTAAGTAGCAAGTTCAGGTATCCATACACGCTAAAACCTCTATTGCAGACTTCATTTATTTATGTGACAACCAGCAGCCGATCTTTCCCGGTACTTTGAGGTGATGTACGTCTGTTTTCTTGATGTGACATATTAAATTGAACTAGCGACTTACTTGCTAGGGTTATATCTTCAGATGTAAAGTATGAACGAATTATGAGACGTTTCTACTGAAGGAGAATTAAATCTCTAAATCGAACTTGATAACGAAAGTGCGACAGGCGCAATTTACAACAACAACAACGATCACGTGCGTGATCATTTTGGTTCCGACTTCTTCAAACGTCCCAAAGCTATTCTGTTTGATAAAAGCTAACTGAAACTACCTTCCAAAGGAAATTTTAAATATATTTGATGGAACCCTATAGCCATACTTGGACTTCGTCGGGCTCGGGGGTAAAAATTCCTGTTTAGCATCATTTTTTTAAATAAATCTGGGTAGGGAGGGAGGATTTTTAGTGGCCTGTGTGGATAAAATTATCAGTAAACCTTGCCTTAATAGTTGGGTTTCTGTTCTGAATAAAGTAGCTTGCATCCATCGTCCTTCTGCTCTGTTGTTTGCCTTTATAATTGGAGATTCAAAACGTTGGTTGGCGACAATTACGATAATAGACTTTAATGGAAAGCTGAATTGTCAAGTGTTAAACAAACCAGTCGTCTACTATAAAATATAGTTCTGGGCGCTTAGAAGCAAAAATGTAAAAAAAAAACCCGAACAAAACGCTGCTTACATGTACAATATGGCATTTAGTGAGGCAGCTCAATAAACTGTTGATCACACTGCTCTGCCACATGTACACACACTCGTGATATAACTGATAATTTTTTCTAGAATATTACAGAGCTGAGGGGTTCTAGCACCTGTGGTGCCTCATGTTCTTTGTTGAGGTGGTTAGCTTGGTTTGAGTGCTTGCATATGCTGCTGGTGAAACTGTGTGGATGCTGCTTTGAGACTCGCTAAAGAAAGTGACATCATAAAAATAATAAGATATAAATATTACCTACTGTATAGATGACATTAATAGTACCTGTATAAATACCAGGCTTGTCGAATTTCTAGAATACAAGGCTGATTTCTAGAATACAAGGCTTGGATTTGCTTACAGGGCTGCTACCTGCTATTCTGCTGTTCATTCATTTTATTATGGAGCGCATAGCTTTTAGCTTTGGAAAGCTCGATACAGGTGCCACAATGATGTCTGTCTGTCTGTCTGTCTGCAGGATCAAGTAAATAAAGTTTTGAAATCGGCCTCACCCTATGTCTCCTGAACTAAGGCCCCCCGAACCCTCGTATATTTCGGATGCTTGCATCAGGCTACACTTGTTCAACCCATCCACTAACCTTGGGAAGCATGTCCCCACACCTGGGTAACTGAGCCCCACCCTCTATCTCCTGAACAAACCTTCGCCCAACCCCATACCCTCATACATGTATTTCAATTTCTAAGTTTATATCTCTTATATCCCTTATAAAAAAAAACCGTGGTTTACCATAGGGTAAAGTATGGTAATGCATGGTAAACCACGGTTCTGTATGGTAATGTATGGTAAATCCGAGGTAAAATATTGTATGGTAAAGTTCACCGTGGTTTACCATACAACGAACCGTGGTGAACCACGGTATTCCAGGCTGAACCATGAACATCCATGGTAATGTATGGTAAATCCGAGGTAAAAGATTGTATGGTAAAGTTTACCGTGGTTTACCATACAACGAACCGTGGTGAACCACGGTATTCCAGGCTGAACCATGAACATCCGTGGTAATTTATGGTGAATCCATGGTAAAAGATTGTATAGTAAAGTTTACCTTGCTTTACCATACAACGAACCGTGTTGAACCTCAGTATTCCAGGCTGAACCATGAACATCCATGGTAATTTATGGTGAATCCAGGTAAAAGATTGTAGGTAAAGTTTACCGTGGTTTACCATACAACGAACCGTGTTGAACCTCAGTATTCCAGGCTGAACCATGAACATCCATGGTAATTCATGGTGAATCCGTGGTAAAAGATTGTATGGTAAAGTTTACCTTGGTTTACCATACAACGAACCGTGGTGAGCCATGGTATTCCAGGCTGAACCATGAAAATCCATGATAATGTATCGTGAATCCATACGGTAATAAATATGGTAATAAAATGTATGGTCAATTTTACCATGCTTTACCATACAACGAACCGTGGTCAACTATGATGTTCAATGGTAGACTGTGAAACTTCATTGTTCAAATCTGTGGTAACAAATCATAATAGTAAATCAAACATCAGACGAACCGTGGTAATTCAGGTTCACAATACCCAGCAATCTAGTGTCACATGTATGTACCATACACTTTTCTGAGACAATTTGTGTTTCTATGAAATGTTCCCTAAAAGTTGATCTTTGTAGAAAACAAGAGTTTCTTACAATAATAAAGTTTTATTTCATAATTATTACTTTCGAAATATCACACAAAATTGCCAAACTATAGGTTTACATACATATTCCATTACAAATAATGGCTCACATATCCATATATCCACACAGTAAAACCACTGATAAAACGTAGGTTTTTTCCTACCATACATTGACTGTAAAAACGTCCTGTTGAGTTCACACCTTAATCACACTAGCTCGCGCTAGCAGACAATGACACCGTTCAATAAGCCATGAAGATACTTCATATGTACCGGTACATCCGACTTAATCGTGGATAAAACAACATGGTGCCACTGCCATCAAATTTGCTTGCTGTTTCAAATGGGCGCATCAACAATGCAAGGCACTTCGTAAGTCTTTGTTATATTCTCCGTTTCAGAACCACATATAGGCACTTTAATAAAATACACCATTTACACCTCTGCTTGGAGACTGTAAAGATCATAACTTGCCTTTTCTTACGGCTGAAAAAGGACTTTTTGTTTGGTTAGTAATCATGCATTCAGATGAATGCTATATATGCCGATCGTATACAGCTCATAATGTGATGAATTATATAGTTTCAATCAAAAATAAAACAACAATCTATTAAATAACCGATATATTCATACATATGACAATACTCGCGCTGATAAATCACCGCCAGGCCGTAAATTATAAAGAAGAGTTGTCTTTCTTATTTGGCCGATAGATGGCGCGCTCATCGTGACGGAAACGAGGCTAAAATGTCGAGGAGTTGTGGGTTGTTTCATGGTTTGTGTGAGAAAATTCGCGTTGTTTTGACTCTTCACTGTAACCCAGCTGGCCTACTGTGTGGTCAAGCAAAGTTGATCGTTTGATCGACTAAACTGAGTAGCTCAACAATGAATATGATGTTGTGTTCATGGTGTTACTGGTCGAGCGGACCGGGGTGGCGGATTATGGAAATGCCGCAACAACAACAACAATGATATGAACAACGATACCTGGGGCTGGGGCATTGACACTGTGTGTCATTGTCAAGTCAACTGTCCAATGAAGAATGGCAAAGTCCAGAAAGTTGCAGCCCGAGTTTTGAGATTTAGCAGTGAGTATTTATTTTGTCTGTCTATGTAATTGTTTTATGATACAAAAACTTGCTGAGTCAACATTTTTTTTATTGTGCACAAAGCCAGCATTGGCAAAGGTTGTGTTTATAAATGAAACTTGATTGCGAAACATGTATCTTAAACACCAAAAATGTGCAAACATAGAGATTATAATATGGTTCTATGATATCGACAACTTCAAAAAAATGAAAATTATATGTTAGTAAAAACATTTTGTATCTCTTGATTGTTTGACTAATTGTTTGACTGAAACTTGAAGAATAATAATTATCAAGTTTTGAAAATAATGATATAGTGGTTGCACCATTTTATAAGGAGAAAACCAGCATGCATAACATTGGTAAAAAGACATGAACAGAGAGAATTGATGTCACAAATATTTGGGTTTTTTTATTAGATAACAGGCCAGGTACATGTACTTGACTACATGAATAATAGAACCATTTCCAAAACCTTCAGTGACATACTGTACATGTTAATAATTGTAATATTGTGAAACGTTAATTTCTACATGTACAGTACTGAAACAGTAATTTGAATCAAAATATGTATTTTGTATTATTGTAAATTGTATATACAAATTGTCCTTTTCACGAACAGGTGACATCGCAATCACAGTCAGAGGTAGCAGAATTGCGGAAAGAAGTAGCTGATCTACAGCGGGCAGTCGCAGACCTTCAGGAAACAAAAAAGGCCCTCAGGGCAACGAATGAATCCTTAGTGACTACAGTTTCTTCCCTTGCCGGTTAGTTGAATTTGGAGGAATTAATCGAAAGTCTTACCAAGTAATTCTCCTTAAGTAAAATTTGTATCGTAGTTAGCCCCGTGGGGCTGCTAGGTGTCGTTAAAAGGAATAGGGCCTCAGTCCCAGTATGCTTGTCGTAAGACCCGACTAAATTGGGGAATAGCAAGCTCTCTATAGTAACAAATTTCATAAATAGTAAGCTCGTTATATTTAGCAAAGTTAAGAAATTATCAATATTGTGAAAGGGGTTGTCGTCGCCGTGTTGCTGAAATATAACTGGTGCGACGTTGATTTGAACTCACTCGTATCGTAGTTAGTAAACAGGCGGGCTCTATAAATTATGTGAACCATAGCAACCGGGGTATAGAATCCAGCATATTTACCTCATTATGCCTTGGTTTGAACTCTTAATTGATTTTAAGTTTGGAATGTACCCATATGGCATATAAATTATAAAACCATGAATATTTCTCTTTTCAGGTCTTCCATCCTTGGTGGAAAAGTTATCCGATTTACTTCAGCCCCAACAACGAACCAGTCTGCCAACCCAGCATCTCGCTACTGTAAGCCCCAGTGAGTCAACGATCCACCACCAAGACGACCACTGTGTCACAGTGAGACCATCCTCCCCGACAACATCTGACACCAGCCCAGTCGTTGTCGATGTTTCTAGAGATGGAATGGAATGGGTGACCACGGAAGACACATCGGAGGCAGGTGAAGAATCTTTGGTAAGCTGTTTTCACATTTTGGGAATGTAAGCTTCATAATTCATTGATAAGCATGAATATTGTCTGCTATTTGTTACTTAAACATTGAATGAGATGCGATAATGTTTTCTTATGCATACAACATAAAATCTGCAACTTATTTTCCTAAAAAGTCTCATTCATGGGACTAACGTAATATCGTATTACATCATATCTTGTCTTTTCAGGTTTTTTTTTTGTATTTTCACTTCTCTTTTCACACAACACTGATAAGCATGACCATTCTCGGCTATTTGTTACTTGCAAATTGAATCACATATGATATTGTTTTCCCTGTGCATATCAAATACATACAGATTATTTTCATAGAATTGAATTGAAATAAAAGGCATTGATGGGACTAATCCATTGCATCAAATTTTGCCATTTCAGTTTTCCATATCTTCTGGAATTTTAAGACTCGAGGAAGATGATGAACACCCTCCTTCAAGCTCTGTATCGTGACGAGTTTCTATCCATGCATTCTGTTGGCGGGGGGAAGCGAACCGGGGGCCTCCAAGCAAAGCCAGGCATGGATCCCAGTCATGTCCGGGAGATTGCAAGTAAGTATAACAGACACTTTTTTGTGAAAATTAATTGGTGGCAATAAAAAAATCAACCTGAATAAAGCCTATATGCACATCAGCTTCTCTCAGTTGAGGTCAGTTCCTTGTAGGGGCCATTTCCATAGACTGGTATGCATAGGGTCCATTATAACTACACTTGAACTCATGGCAACCTGGAAAGAGTTACACCATCGCACCCCGTCGCACAATTTTTCCTCAGAATCATTATGCGTTTATTACTCTGCTCCCATCTTTGTAGACCTGGTTATGTCCCCATCAATTATATTGAACCATCTCTATTGTTGACTATTCAGTCAATGTTACCACTTTAATAATAAGCTGTATTATTTTACTTGACAAATATCATAGACTTGAGTTACCTCCCTTTGAAAGATGTAGACCTGGTTGATGTGGCCATCTTAAAATGATAAGGAACATTCTCTTGTGTTGATTATTCAGTCAGTGGTACCACTTTATTTATACGCTGTATTATGTTACTTGACACGAATCATAGAATTGAGTTACCTCCCTTTAAAAGATGTAATTCTATGTTGGTCAGTTTACAGCTTGGGGTATAATATCTGCAGTTTATCTATAGTATATATTTCTTTCTTTTTCAGATTCAGTGCAGCAACAATTCCACCAGAAGACATTGTCGGAGATAAAGTTCTTCATGCGAGAGAAACTTAACAACGCTGCAAAGAATTTGAAATGAAGACAGCTGAAGAAATGAGGGGATAACATTGATTGTTACTTTAGTATAGGAAACAGACACACAAGGAAAGACCGACTCACATATATCATGTTTACTGTATAAATATTTTGTCTTGCTTCATTAAATCAGTTGAAACTTCACCCAACCATTTTTTCTTTTATTCGTTCCTGGGAAATAAGTCTGCACTTTCTTATCCGATGAGTTGCATTTGCAGTGAATTCGAGAGTTGCTGTTGCAGAATCACAGTTTCATTGTTTGTGGAACCCCACTTTATCTCCACACAGCCATCATTTTCTTAAAAGTTTACCATTAACAATACTCATTCTGATACAGTTCTTTTAGAGACCATTATATTCGATTTTGAACAATTGTCTGTAGAAAATTGCATGGCGAAAAAATATGATAATTTGTTAATTTATGGGGAGTGTGTTTTAGATACCATGGTAATTTGTTGACTAATTGTAAGGTAAAATATCACAATGAATCCCAAGATTGGATGATTACCACGGTTAAAAAGCCATGATAAAAGTATGGTAAAAAAATTGTATGCTAATTGCATGAGGCAGAATATGATAATTTGGTAATTTATGGTGAATGGTTTGTAGATACCATGGTAATTTGTAGGTTAATAGTAAGGTAAATACCACGGTGAATCCCAGGATTGGATGAATAACACGGTTAAAAACTATGGTAAAAGTATGGTAAAAAAAACCACGGTTTTTTGGGACAGGTAATTACATGGTAATTACCACGGTAATTTGTATGGTAATTACCACGGTTTTGTATGGTAATTACCACGGTAATTTGTATGGTAATTACCACGGTTTTATATGGTAATTACCACGGTAATTTGTATGGTAATTACCACAGTTTTGTATGGTAATTACCACAGTAATTTGTATGGTAATTACCACGGTTTTGTATGGTAATTACCACGGTTTTGTATGGTAATTACCACGGTAATTTGTATGGTAATTACCTGTCCCAAAAAACCGTGGTTTTTTTACCATACTTTTTACCGTGGTTTTTTTTTATAAGGGATGTGATCAATACAAACCTACTGTTAGGTATGAGATGCAGTGTACATTGTATATACACAAACACACATGCCAAATTAAGTACAGTATATCCCTTTATGGTAATTACTAATAGTTTGATGACATATCAAAAGTACAATATTAAATAACTGATTGCCCCGCAGTACTGAACCCTTGTTAATTTTTTCGTGTTGCCTTAAATGAAGGACAGTTCATTCAATTTTGCTATCAAATCATTCTATTCCACGTCATATGATTTACCCTAAAGCTCCAGAAGTATAATCTGAACCCTGTTAGTTTTGAATTTTGTGTCGCCTTAAATGAAGTACACCATTTCCTTCAGTTTTGCTATCAAATTGTCCTATTCCACATCATGATTTACCTTGAAGCTTTTGCACGAACCATATCTGTGCACACATTTAACATCCACATCTCCGACTAAATTTCAGTGTTATATAATCTCCTGTTCATCCACACCCGTCATATATACAGTACAGGCCAGAGATAATTAAAACCTAGTTACTAAAATGCGACTACAGAAAATCACGAGCTCGACTTGTCCTTTTTTTTGTACTTTTTTTCTGTAAAGGCATTTTTGGGGAGGCGAAGCGCATTCAAGAAAACAGAAAGGCTTCACATTAGGCATGAATAGTGCTGTTTATTTCCTGGTCTAGTTCCTTGTTGAACAAGTCTAATAATTCGCACAGCTGTTCTAATTGATTTTCCTCAGTTTTGGCTTATAATTTCAATTTCGATTTTTTTTTACCTTAGTGTAAGAAGTTTCCCGACAACTTCGTCATGGCCTTGGCAGCAATGTGACATCCAATAAATATTAGCAAAAATTTTAAAGCTAGGATAACATGAAAATACGTCTTATTTTGAATGGCCGAGTTTCATTAAACCATATCTTAATATACATGCAACTCTTCATATAACTAGGTCGCATCATTAAACTAACAAACCAGCCCACATGATTACCAAACTTAAAATATATGTACACCAAGAACGGGCTACATACATGTACATGTATTCATCAGGTATACAACATGAGATGCATAAGTTTACTTTTGGAAAAAAAGGTAATCTTCATTTTTTTGTTATATAGTTCCTCTTTCAATCCAACTTCAGCATCACTGATATAGAAGTCTATTTTTATAATAAATGTATTGTCATTGCCAGTGATGTGCAACTTCAAATGATGTGCCACCCTAAAGGGCTCGATCTTTATGCGAAGTTGCATGTTAAATGATAACTGTCAGTAAATAAGATACCTTAAACTGGAGTGAATAGGAACCAAGGGGTGAATAGGAACAAAAAAATGGAAAGTTGTTCATGACGTATTATTGCCAAGGCATAAGTAACTGACAATTTTTTTAATTTTTATATTGGTACTATCAACCTCAAGCTGCCAAGTGATGACTGACTTGATAAGATAAAATGTGTAGTTGACCGTGAGTGTAGCAAATTCTGAAGTCATCTCCGTGACAGAAATTGGGGATGTGGTCCAAACTTTGGTTCCACCACAGCCCCTGTTGGACACAACTGGCTGATTCTCTCCCAGGACCTCAGGATGATGGTGCTGCAGCTGTGACTCATGGGATTACTGAGTTAGATGGATAGAAAATTTTTAATATTTTTTTTCTTTTTCTTTCAGAAAAATTGACAGAAGAGTGGGGTGAATGGGAACAGTCAGTTTTCAAGAAAAAAATATACATATATCTTCAACAAATAAACTGTATTCTATACAAGTGCAAAGGTCCCTTGAGTGGACACCAAATAGCACCAAAATATCTTTTCAAACCAAAAAAATAAAATGCACGCAGTCACACTTGTGCAAATGCTCAAATCGTTCCTATTCACCCCATTTTACGGTAAGCTGCTTTGTCATATTTATAAGTACCGGTACCGGTACGGTATGTCAAAGAAATTGTGTGTGTGTGTTTTTTTTTAAATCGCTCATCGTTCCTATTCACCATTTTGGTGGGTAGAATAGAAATATCATGACAAGAGTTGTTACTGTTCCTATCCACCCCAAAATTGGGGTGAATGGGAACAGTCAGTTGTTTTTTTTTAAATATACAAATATCGTTAACAAATAAACTGTATTCCATACAAGTGCAAAGATCCCTTGGGTGGACACCAAATAGCACCAAAATATCTTGTTAAACTAGAAAAATAAAATGTACACACTTGTGCAAATGCCCAAATCGTTACTTTTCACCCAGTTTACGGTACATCAAATACATGTACAACTTAGAAATGGTAGGGATAAGAGTGTCCACTGCAAACAAGCTGGTACCGGTACACCAAAAAATACCAAATCTCGTGGTGGGTAAACACATTTTTGAGCACCAGGAAAGATGTTGCTAACATCACTTTTGTTGCTAACGTCATCTTCATTTAATGTCATTCTTTTAAATTTCAAAGCATACATGTACCTGTTTCCGACAGTTGATTTCAAAATGTCCAAGGGTATGAGTAATGTGAATATCCCAAAGGATTCAAATAAAGTTGAAATGTTTAATGGATTCAGAACACCATTTAGCTGTTGCTAATGTCATTTTGTCAGTCTTATTGTTCTCAAGATTCGCGTGAATAAATTTTACTTTGATATTTCATTATCCCTTCAATCCATTGTGGGTTTTGTTGTGAAAATTGTATACAGTTTGGAATTAACTGCTTTCTACAAACAAGAATTAAAAACAAAAATGTTAGGCGGTCATGGATGATAGATGAAAATAGTAGATGGGTGGTAACTTTTATATGAGAATACGTTGTATGACTTATTCATCTGCGATCCGCTGTATAAAACAGTCCGCTACATGTAGGCAGGGGTTTTTCTAGCCGTTTTTTCATCGTGGTTACCACGATGAAAAACAATATATATTGAGTTTTGCAGAAAATTTCAAATTGAGTTTTGATAAAAAAAATTGAGTTTTGCGATTTTTGCGAAGCGCGCACGAATTTTTTTTGAGTTTTCCCACAACATACCAGTGGTCAGTTGATAGGTTGTTTCGCATGACCCGCCCGCATAAATATTTTGGAGATAAATAATGCCGCATGTATTTTAATTATCAGTAATTATTGGTCGTAAAAGAAATAATTAAGCAAATCTAAGTAAAACGAATGAACCGTCACAGCTCGAGTCAGCGCGAAGGCGACTGGAGAGCCGCCATCTTGGTTCACATTCTTGGGGAAAGCCCTTTCAAAACGAGGCACAGTTCTTTTCTAGCGAGGATCCCCTCGTGTCAAGCACGTGGAAGTAAAGTTTCAACTCCGGCACTTTTGACGGTCGCGTACCAAAGCCACCGTGGTTTTAGTTTATGGATCAGTTATTTCCTCATCAACCAATTCATTTAACCATCCATTTTATCTGATGAAACGCTTTTGAGCGAAGTGGTTGAACGCTTCACGTCTTCACTCCCGACAACAACAACGACAGCACAGACTGTCGACGAATACTCGTAGCTTGAGGACGACGGACATACAAAATTTGTCGCCGTGGACAGAGAATCCTTATCTTCAGTCAGTGTAAAAGAAATAAAATAAGATTTCAATAAGAGGGGACTCCTGACGTTGAAAATTCGGGTAATAAATTCTGCAGTTATCTTTAATATTGGTCACAAGTAAGAGTTTTTTCCCTTGATTTCTGTTTACACAATTTGTGTGCATTTGAGTTTTACTGTCTACCATAATTATTTACATAATGTTTCAATTAAAGTAAAGCAAACTTGAAATGTCTCTTTAGAGAATAATTATTTCATAAATATTTTTATTTGGCAATATTTATGAGAGTATTTCAGAGTGTATAAATCTGAAAACAGGAATGTTGCCAGGTTATATATTCGATCACAATCTTCTCTGTTAACAGTAAAAAATTTAGCTTCAATAATTAATAATTATAGCATCTAGCATGTATGTTTTAGCATGAGGTCATGCTAAACAACCTATTAACTGACAACAGCCGTACTGTGGTTTGGTGTGGTTGTATCGGAGTGCACAAAACATGCATGTAACAAGTGAACGGCTGACTATCTTAGGCCGAAGTTTATATCTTGATCGACAATGCAGCAGCAGTTCTATATGTTGTTGTTGCTCTAAGAAGACCCGACATGCTAATTAATGTCGCCTTCAATTGTTGGATGATACACGGCACCCTGTCATGGTTTGGGCCAATGAGTTATCTCGTAACACCGAGTTATTTTAGCAATGTTGTTGTAGACTGTGATATAATTCATGTAAATAGAATTGTCAGTATTTGTTGGTCTCTGAAGAAGTGTCGTAAACATATGACCAACCTCAGTTCTGTAATTGGTGCGATGAAAAAGTTGGAAAAATTGAGTTTCATCATTTTTTTGATGAAAAAGGCAAAAATATTGAGTTTTGTAGAATTTCTTGGCGCGCAAAAAAATTGAGTTTTCAAAATTTTGAAATTGAGTTTATGAACAATTTTGGGCTAGAATAACCCCTGTGTAGGATTCCTAACTTTGGACAATTACGAGTTACATGTACTAAAAAAACCCACGAAATGTATTCTCTCCGCATAGCGATGCTATTAAAGTTTCCGGAAGTGAAAATACAGTTTATACATTTCTTTATGAAAAAGTCCTTGAAGCAGAGAATGTACCTGTATTTGGAAACGAGCAAGATGTGATTATGGTGTCCATTAGTCCTGGGGAATAGTGTAGTGAGGCACAAGATGGACCATTATTGATGACTTTTATGTGTTCGCGTGTATGTCACATCCGGCCTGTTGAACTTGTCATTCACTGACTGTCATGCAGTGGTACATGTAGCTCTCAGATGTAGCTAAAGGATTATTCTTCGCTGCCAATTGCATGACTTCGGAGGTAAGCCGCTCGATAAAGGTTGGTCACTCGGATCAGAGCCCGAGACTTTACGAGTAGATGGCTTCCTTCATTTGCAGGCTTACAGTACATCAGCCTATTGGTCATTGGGTCGTGGGGGTTACGGGAGCATGGTTATACTCAGTGAACCATGTAGGTAGCATCAATCTTGATGTGGTTTTGGGATAAAGCTGTGTAAATCTCTCTGATCAAGTGTACCATGATATATTACTGGTCTGACATTGCTCCGTACAGTTGAGAGCACAGAGCTGATCCATTATTCTCCATCGTCCAAAGAATACATGTAAACAATAGTGCTCAACTAACTTGTCCTCAGTAAAGATTCTAAGCTTTGGATACTTTGCACAACTCTGACCAAAGAGGATAATACATGTCGAATGTCTTTCTAAAAGATCTTGATCAAAACTAGTCTCATTATTATTTTTTTCTTCAAGATATTGATCATACAAAGTGGGAATGAGTGAACATATTCTGGGCATAGTTGGACAAGGGGAATAATCCTGTTAGCAATGATGACAATATATATGTCACGAAAAGATGGCCAGCGGCCAAGGGAAGGAGAATGGTCCGTGTAACACTTGACAGTTCAGCTTTCCATCTTGCAAAATTGAAAGTGAAAAGATGAAAAGCTTGACACTGCTTCCGTATTCCAACTTTTCATATAAATTTACATGTATGTTATATAGGAATATGGAAAGAGATATACTGTACTTCTTAATCTGGTTTCTCTCAACGTTCAACGTTTGCATTATGTGACCTATTATTATATTACTGGCACCACATTCGCTGACACAGTGAAGGATGATGTTGTTGGTTGACACTTTCATAAAATGTTGCAAAATGAAAATGTTGAAATTATGGAGCGAGGTGGGGAAATGGGACCAATTTGACAAGTATCGTATCGCTCTTGTACCTACATGCTCATTGTATACATGTATGTCATCAATTCATTTTGGAAAATACGGGAGCAATGTAGAGCTTTTCATCTTTCTACTTTTAACTAGATGGAAAGCTCGAATACGGGGGCGATGTAGAGCTTTCCATCTTTCTACTTTTATCTAGATGGAAAGCTCGAATACGGGGGCGATGTAGAGCTTTTCATCTTTCTACTTTCAGTTTTGAAAGTTGGAAAACTGCATTGTGAAGTGTTACATGGACTGAGAATACATTTCATACTCCCTGCCGTCAGTCAGGAACCATTGGAGGAAGCATAAATGAACAGAGGTGTACAAGATTTATTTTGTGCATTATGTCATCAAAAGTGGTGAAGACTGCCGCAATTAAGATATATACGATAGAATGATATCACAGAGTTATTTCTGATTACAGTCAGCTATTTGAAATGAATCTTCTTGAAATATTGAAGAAATCTCCCTGAATGAACATGTTATATATTTAGAGCATATATTGACCTCACAGATGGTTTAATGGACACAATGACTATTTGTTAAACATGTGAAGTAATATGATTACTTTTCAGCCAGGACATAATTCTGAGGAAAAAAAAGTGCAAAAAAAAAAGAGTACATGTACCTTCCATGATTTTTTGACAATACAACCAGAACATACGCATCTTTTCATTTGGCTTAAAGGGGGTTAAAAACTTGGACAACTAGAGAATGCGTATTAATTATTGCAGCCCTCAAAGGGCTTAATCTACAGGTGGAGACCCATGCTATTTAAATAAGTGATACATATTGTTCTCTGGTGTTTTAAAGACATTTATGATAATAAAAAAGGTAAGAAATTATAACTGAATACCAACCAAAATGTAACTCCAAACCAGAGCAATTAGTTTGTTCAGGCCTAACTCGTATATTAGTCTGGGTGTCCCAGTCATTGGAAGCTGGCAATGTATAACAGACCTCTCAACTTATTCAGGCAAGGGGAAAGCTATTATCCCAGCACTTAAGGCGAGGGTCCAGGGGCAGCCTAGGCCCCAGAAGCTCTGGGGTTTTAGACGGCTGGAGACGTGTTCTGGTCAACTTTCGATGAATAAAATCACGAATCATCACTCATTTATGAGTTTTTCTGTGAAGGTCCCCAGAAATGTTTTGAAAATCTGAATGTGAAATGGCCTGCTCTGGCTAATTTTGAAGCATATTTCCAACTTCGGATTCCTCATTCTCGACCGCACTAATAAATGGGTACTTCTTAACCCACAGTCTCGATTGAATTTGCTCTTATACATGTACTTGCAGCACCTGTAAACTTTAAGCCGTTTTGCAGAAAAACGAGCATCAACAGAATCTGAACTCGCAGACCACGTGTCAGACATTTTGACAGCCTGGTTCCCGATACTGCGTATAGGGCCTGTGGGTGCCCGATATGACAGGAAACTGATGACACAGACTGACAACGGTAATTCCATAGCACATTCCATGTATGCTGTGGGCGTTGGACGCTGAAAAAGTTATGCAAAATACTTTTATTATTGAAATGGAGAATGCACAAAATTTGTACCGGTAGGTGACTGCATGAGATTGAAACCCAATGCGTGAGTCTCGCACCGAATACACGAGAGTTGATAGGTCTGGTACAAGGTCTGGAATATTTTATGTAACAAAATGACTTTAATAAATTTTGGTCTGCTCTATATTGTAGGGTTATGATACTTGGGTAACGGAGAGGAAATAGATATATGGACATGTATGCAGACATGGTGAAAGAAGATGTAACAGAGCATTAAGAAGAAATGAATCCAAGATATGAAACAATTCATTTGATAAGGTAGGATTCTTTACTATTTGTTTCTTTGTTCAGTAATTTTGCTGTACCCTAGTACATGTACCATATGGCTGTGCTCCTTATCTGAAAGGTCTGGTTAGATTAGTGCATCGTACATCTCGCGGAAGAAACATGTCCGATAAATGGTCTTGAATAAACGAAGTTAAGTGTCACAGAGGACTTGTTCGCTATTACCTATTCTCAGATCCTGCCTGGCTTCTCCCGGGCAAGATCTGACCATCGATTTTAACAGGGAACTGTCAGGACCAGAACCTGGCATTAACTGGAATCTTGATTAAGCTGCTAAGTGTGTCAGGTGTGGAAAACTGACATCTTCAGGCTTGTCCAAGTATTTACTGCCCTCAACAATCCCTTGAAGTTGAACCATCAACCTGCTGCAGTTTGACTAATTGTAACCTTCAAGAGTAGTGTTCTTGGTCAGTGTACTAAAGTCGACACAAAACCTGTCAAGGTTGTCCATATTCTTACAGATCCATGGATGTTGTACTGCATCAGTTTGACTGCTTCAGATTTAAGTCTTCTGCATTAATTGACTCAAGACTACTGATTTTTCTGCCTATTTTGTATGTGTAAGTGGAAATTACATCAGTCATGTGCATAGTTTCTGGTTTTTCTATCATTATCCATAATCGTTTTCTTTCATAACAATATTATGTCTGTATTAAATCTTGAAGACCAGCACATTTATTACAGCTTGAAAAATCAATATAAATTGGTATATATTCTACCTCTACACATCCCAGATTCCAGTCAATCAGGAACTTCTTGCAAGGGTTTTCTTGGATGAGGGAATGTAAGGGTATTAATACATGTACAAGAAATAGTGAGGAAATAAAGGGCAATACCAAGGAGAACCCTGCTGTATATGATGGGATGGAGACAAGGGGAAATAAAGGGCAATACCAAGGAGAACCCTGCTGTATATGATGGGATGGAGACAAGGGGAAATAAAGGGCAATACCAAGGAGAACCCTGCTGTATATGGTGGGATGGCGACAAGGGGAAATAAAGGGCAATACCAAGGAGAACCCTGCTGTATATGGTGGGATGGCGACAAGGGGAAATAAAGGGCAATACCAAGGAGAACCCTGCTGTATATGATGGGATGGAGACAAGGGGAAATAAAGGGCAATACCAAGGAGAACCCTGCTGTATATGGTGGGATGGCGACAAGGGGAAATAAAGGGCAATACCAAGGAGAACCCTGCTGTATATGGTGGGATGGCGACAAGGGGAAATAAAGGGCAATACCAAGGAGAACCCTGCTGTATATGATGGGATGGAGACAAGGGGAAATAAAGGGCAATACCAAGGAGAACCCTGCTGTATATGGTGGGATGGCGACAAGGGGAAATAAAAGGGCAATACCAAGGAGAACCCTGCTGTATGGTGGGATGGCGACAAGGGGAAATAAAGGGCAATACCAAGGAGAACCCTGCTGTATATGATGATGTGGAGAGCAAGGGGAAATAAAGGGTCACCAAGGACAAACCCCAGCTGTATATGGTGGGAGATGGCGACAAGGGGAAATAGGGCAATACCAAGGAGAACCCTGGGCGTTGCATATGGTGGATGGCGACAAGGGAAATAAAGGGCAATACCAAGGAGAACCCTGGCTGTATATGGTGGGATGGCGACAAGGGGAAATAAAGGGCAATACCACAAGGAGTAAATTTGCCATATGATGGGATGGCGACAAGGGGAATAAAGGGCAATATCATGAGAACCCTGCTGTATATGGTGGATGGCTAGCATGGGAAATAAAGGGCAATACCATGAGAACCCTGCTGTATATGGTGGGATGGCTGACAAGGGGAATAAAGGGCAATACTCAAGAGAGCACCTTGCTGTATATGATGGATGGCTACATGGGAAATAAAGGGCACACAATTAAGGAGAACCCTGCTGTATATGATGGGATGGCGACAAGGGGAAATAAAGGGCAATACCAAGGAGTACCCCTGCTGTATATGGTGGGATGGCGACAAGGGGAAATAAAAAGTCAATACCAAGGAGAACCCTGCTGTATATGATGGATATGACAAGGGGAAAATAAAGGGCAATACCATGAGTACCCTGCTGTATATGGTGGATGGCGACAAGGGGAAATAAAGGGCAACACCAAGGAGGCACCCTGCTGTATATGGTGGATGCATTAATAAAGGGGAAATAAAGGGCACACCAAGGAGCACCCTGCTGCATATGGATGGAGACATGGAAATAAAGGGCAATACCAAGGAGTATCCTGCTGTATATGATGATGGGATGGCGACAAGGGGAAATAAAGGGCAATACCAAGGAGAACCCTGCTGTATATGATGGATGGCGAATAGAAGGAAATAAAGGCACACCAAGGAGAACCCTGGGCTGTATATGATGGATGGCGACAAGGGGAAATAAAGGGCAATACCAAGGAGAACCCTGCTGCATATGATGGGATGGCGACAAGGGGAATAAAGGGCAATACCAAGAGAACCCTGCTGTATACATGGATGGCGTACAAGGGGAAAGAAAAGTGGGCAAATACTGTATAACCATGCATATGATGGATGGCGACAAGGGAAAATAGCTGGCAATACCAAGGAGTATCCTGTTGTATATGATGGATGACACAAGGGGAAATAAAGGGCACACTCAAGGAGAACCCTGGGCTGTATATGATGGATGGCTTAACAAGGGGAAATAAAGGGCAATACCAAGGAGAACCCTGCTGTATATGATGGGATGGCGACAAGGGGAAATAATAAAGGGCAATACCAAGGAGAAAGAACCTGCTGCATATGATGGGATGCAGCACAGCAAATAAAGGGCAATAACAAGGAGAACCCTGCTGTATATGATGGGATGGCGACAAGGGGAAATAAAGGGCAATACCAAGGAGAACCCTGCTGTGGCGATGGGATGCGACAAGGGGAAATAAAGGGCAATACCAAGGAGAACCTGCTGTATGGGTCCAGATGGCGACATGGGAAATAGCGGGCAATACCACAGAGTACCCTGCTGTATATGGTGGGATGGCTGGCCAAGGGGAAATAAAGCGGGCACACCAAGGAGTACCCTGGGGCTGTATATGGTGTGGGATGGAGACAGGAAACAAAGGGCAACACCTCAAGAGCAGCCCTGCTGTATATGGTGGATGGCGACAAGGGGAAATAAAGGGCACTCATGAGGCCCCTGCTGTGACATGGTGGGATAGCTGGCTGTGGGGAAATAAAGGCAATACCAAGGAGTACCCTCTGCTGTATATGGTGGGATGGAGACAAGGGGAAATAAAGGGCAATACCAAGGAGTAATCCTGCTGTATATGATGGATGGCTTACAAGGGGAAATAAAGGGCAATACCAAGGAGAACCCTGCTGTATATGATGGGATGGCGACAAGGGGAAATAAAGGGCAATACCAAGGAGAACCCTGGCTGTATATGATGGGATGGCGACAAGGGGGGAAATACAAAGGGCAATACCAAGAGAACCCTGTATATGATGGGATGAAGCACAAGGGGAAATAAAGGGCAATACCAAGGAGAACCCTGGTTGTATATGATGGGATGGCGACAAGGGGAAATAAAGGGCAATACCAAGGAGAACCCTGCTGTATATGATGGATGGCGACAAGGGGAAATAAAGGGCAATACCAAGGAGTATCCTGCTGTATATGATGGATGGCGACAAGGGGAAATAAAGGGCAATACCAAGGAGAACCCTGCTGCTGTATATGATGGATGGCGACAAGGGGAAATAAAGGCAATACCAAGGAGAACCCTGCTGTATATGATGGGATGGCGACAAGGGGAAATAAAGGGCAATACCAAGGAGAACCCTGCTGTATGATGGGATGGCGACAAGGGGAAATAAAGGGCAATACCAAGGAGAACCCTGCTGTATATGATGGATGGCGACAAGGGGAAATAAAGGGCAATACCAAGGAGAACCCTGCTGTATATGATGGGATGGCGACAAGGGAAATAAAGGGCAATACCAAGGAGAACCCTCTGCTGTATATGATGGGATGGCGACAAGGGGAAATAAAGGGCAATACCAAGGAGAACCCTGCTGTACATGATGGGATGGCGACAAGGGGAAATAAAGGGCAATACCAAGGAGAACCCTGCTGTATATGATGGGATGGCGACAAGGGGAAATAAAGGGCAATACCAAGGAGAACCCTGCTGTATATGATGGGATGGCGACAAGGGGAAATAAAGGGCAATACCAAGGAGAACCCTGCTGTATATGATGGGATGGCGACAAGGGGAAATAAAGGGCAATACCAAGGAGTATCCTGCTGTATATGATGGGATGGCGACAAGGGGAAATAAAGGGCAATACCAAGGAGAACCCTGCTGTATATGATGGGATGGCGACAAGGGGAAATAAAGGGCAATACCAAGGAGTACCCTGCTGTATATGGTGGGATGGCGACAAGGGGAAATAAAGGGCAATACCAAGGAGAACCCTGCTGTATATGATGGGATGGCGACAAGGGGAAACAAAGGGCAATACCAAGGAGTACCCTGCTGTATATGGTGGGATGGCGACAAGGGGAAATAAAGGGCAATACCAAGGAGTACCCTGCTGTATATGGTGGGATGGCGACAAGGGGAAATAAAGGGCAATACCAAGGAGAACCCTGCTGTATATGATGGGATGGCGACAAGGGGAAATAAAGGGCAATACCAAGGAGAACCCTGCTGTATATGATGGGATGGCGACAAGGGGAAATAAAGGGCAATACCAAGGAGTACCCTGCTGTATATGGTGGGATGGCGACAAGGGGAAATAAAGGGCAATACCAAGGAGAACCCTGCTGTATATGATGGGATGGCGACAAGGGGAAATAAAGGGCAATACCAAGGAGAACCCTGCTGTATATGATGGGATGGCGACAAGGGGAAATAAAGGGCAATACCAAGGAGAACCCTGCTGTATATGATGGGATGGCGACAAGGGGAAATAAAGGGCAATACCAAGGAGTACCCTGCTGTATATGGTGGGATGGCGACAAGAGGAAATAAAGGGCAATATCCAGGAGTACCCTGCTGTATATGGTGGGATGGAGACAAGGGGAAATAAAGGGCAATACCAAGGAGTACCCTGCTGTATATGGTGGGATGGAGACAAGGGGAAATAAAGGGCAATACCAAGGAGTACCCTGCTGTATATGGTGGGATGGAGACAAGGGGAAATAAAGGGCAATACCAAGGAGTACCCTGCTGTATATTGTGGGATGGAGACAAGGGGAAATAAAGGGCAATATCAAGGAGTACCCTGCTGTATATGGTGGGATGGAGACAAGGGGAAATAAAGGGCAATATCAAGGAGTACCCTGCTGTATATTGTGGGATCGCGACAAGGGGAAATAAAGGGCAATACCCAGGAGTATCCTGCTGTATATTGTGGGATGGCGACAAGGGGAAATAAAGGGCAATACCAAGGAGTACCCTGCTGTATATGGTGGGATGGAGACAAGGGGAAGTAAAGGGCAATATCAAGGAGTACCCTGCTGTATATTGTGGGATGGCGACAAGGGGAAATAAAGGGCAATACCAAGGAGTACCCTGCTGTATATGGTGGGATGGAGACAAGGGGAAATAAAGGGCAATATCAAGGAGTACCCTGCTGTATATTGTGGGATGGCGACAAGGGGAAATAAAGGGCAATACCAAGGAGTATCCTGCTGTATATTGTGGGATGGAGACAAGGGGAAATAAAGGGCAATACCAAGGAGTACCCTGCTGTATATTGTGGGATGGAGACAAGGGGAAATAAAGGGCAATATCAAGGAGTACCTTGCTGTGTATTGTGGGATGGAGACAAGGGGAAATAAAGGGTAATACCAAGGAGTACCCTGCTGTATATTATGGGATGGCGACAAGAGGAAATAAAGGGCAATACTAAGGAGTACCCTGCTGTATATTGTGGGATGGAGACAAGGGGAAATAAAGGGCAATACCAAGGAGTACCCTGCTGTATATTGTGGGATGGAGACAAGGGGAAATAAAGGGCAATACCAAGGAGTACTCTGCTGTATATTGTGGAATGGAGACAAGGAGAAACAAAGGACAATACCAAGGAGTACCCTGCTGTATATTGTGGGATGGAGACCAGGGGAAATAAAGGGCAATACCAAGGAGTACCCTGCTGTATATTGTGGGATGGAGACAAGGGGAAATAAAGGGCAATACCAAGGAGTATTCTGCTGTATATTGTGGGATGGAGACAAGGGGGAAATAAAGGGCAATACAAAGGAGTACCCTGCTGTATATTGTGGAATAGAGACAAGGGGAAAGGAAGGGCAATACCAAGGAGTACCCTGCTGTATATGGTGGGATAGAGACAAGGGGAAAGGAAGGGCAATACCAAGGAGTACCCTGCTGTATATGGTGGAATAGAGACAAGGGGAAATGTAGTAACTTACATAGTTGGGTTTAGAGCAGAATAAAACTGGTTAGTTATGTGAATGGTATGGGATAGATCAGTGATGAAGTTGAGCCGACTGTCGGATGGGAGAGATATTTAGAGAGTCTGGGAAGAAGTTGCAAGATATGCTTGAAACTTCATATGTATAATGTATAATGTATGTATAACATTGATACAAGGGACATGTTACAGGACATGCTTCCATTATGACCAATGCCCTTGTCATATATACAGATAGGTATGGACCAGATTGAAAGACTTCTTGTTTAGATATAAAGCGACTCTGCACATGTCATGTTTCACTAGCGTTATTTCACGGAACAGTACTCCTTGTTCCATCGTTGTACATGAAACAAATTCCATACTGTTTGTGTAAAGTGCTGCTGTGGCTTCGTAATTGCTCCCCACTGTATTCTATACTAGCTCTGTCATATCAGATTCCGAACTGAAAGCTGCGAACACACAGGACACACATCGCTAAAATGTCGAAGGTATCCGATTTCACTTAATGGTGTTGAACCATTAGTAGGGATAATTATTACTCTTGGCTGACTGAGCTGCAGGTTATTAATTTATTAATTTGTTGGGTGTTACTGGGAATGGAGCTGACATTGTGACACCAAAAAGAATTGTTTGAGAAACAAGAGATGGCATCATTGGATGGTCAGTTACCCCTATAAATTAATTAAGGGGCAAGGTTTACCAGAAAATCTGACTAATCAAATTTGTCCAACCGTTGTCAGTCTTTCAGAGATTTCGTCCCAATGGCTTGAAGTATGGTCACGAAAAATAACCCACTTGTCAATCTAGATATGATGATGTGAAAAAAGGAAATAAGTTTTCTTTTCTTATTTGTATTTATTTTGTACATAAGTTTAGTCACAGCAATAAGGAAGTTGTTATCCATAGAATAGCATTGTGTCATTAGTTTAGTTGATTGAACTGTCAAATGGGCTCAACTCAGTTTAGTATAAAAACCACAAATACAGCATCAATTTGATCTACAAGTGTCAAACAATAATACTGGACCACTGTTTTTGTCATGTAGGACCTACAAGTGAAAATGGTATTCAAAACATTTTCAATATTCATTTTTCTTTTCATTTTCCTGTATTTCTCTGGTGAATTTGACTTCATATTAGGCTAATATCACTGTATTGCTTACCACTTGGGCATGTATGTCAATTGGACATTGCTTTCGAGACTCTTGCAGATTATGATATAGATTACTCTACATGTGAGAACTGAAGTGTGCTTTTATTGGATTTGAAGGCAGTATTTGTACTAGCTTGGATAACTTGACCCCTTTGTAGGGGTCAGATCACCGAATTAAGCAATGTTAACGTGGTCAATACTTGGATTGGTGATATGACTGAAAAATTGTTGAAAACTATGTTAAATCCTACTCAATCACTTGTGTGGTGGACCATTGATGTTCTGTGAGTATACAAGTGGTCATTTATTGGAAGACTTCAACAGTAGAGTCACTGGAAGTACAAATGGAAGATTTTGGTTGGTTAGCTGGATCAGAAAGATGTGAAATAGCTAAACTAGAAGTGACAATCAGCAGATGTTATTCTATCCCAAAAAAATGTCATAAACTCAAATTTCAAAATGTTAGAAACTCAACTTTTTTTGTGCGCTCAACAAAACTCAATATTTTTGACGGTATTTTTTCATAAAAAGAAATGATGAAACTCAATATTTTTAAAAAAAAATTTTCGTGAAGAAAATGCCGAAACTCAATTGTTTCAACTTTTTCATCGCAACAATTACAGAACTGAGGTTTGTCATATGTTTAAGAGCACATAAACACGGTGGACACTTGTTTTGAGACCAACAACCCTATTTATCTTCATAATGATTGAATTGTTAGAAGATTATTAAATTGTTAGAAGATGGGGTAGGATGAGTGATTTTGCTAATGATTGAATTGTTAGAAGATGGGGTAGGATGAGTGATTTTGCTAGTGATTGAATTGTTAGAAGATGGGGCAGGATGGGTGAATTCTGCTAATGATTGAATTGTTATAAGATGAGGCAGGATGGGTGAATTCTGCTAATGATTGAATTGTTATAAGATGAGGCAGGATGGGTGAATTCTGCTAATGATTGAATTGTTATAAGATGAGGCAGGATGGGTGATTTTGCTAATGATTAAATTGTTAGAAGATGGGGTAGGATGAGTGATTTTGCTAATGATTGAATTGTTAGGAGGGAGTAAAGTTTCATAATGATTGCAGTGTTAGAAGATGGGACAAGATGAGTGAATTTTCATAATGATTGAATGTATTAGAAGATTGGGAAGGGTGATTGAATGTATTAGAAGATTGGGCAGGGTGATTGAATGTATTAGAAGATTGGGCAGGGTGATTGAATTTTCATGAATGTTTAGAGGCTGAGTGGAGTCGAGTTTGATAAAAGATTTTATGAAGATTGAAGTCCTATCACATGCACACATTAATTATGAAACTGTTAAGACTGATCCAGTCTATCAGCAAAATGTATTTTAATTGTCACAATTCACGAAGTCGATACCCGGTATTACATATTCCACAACACATATCATGCTGTGTGATAGCATAAATTTGATCGCTGCCCAATGGACAATTGCAAAGATTGTACATACGGTACAACAATTTATCTAGTTAAAACAATGTATTTTCTTCAAATGTATTGCATATAGTGTTTTATTTAACTACCTTTGATTGTCAAAAGCACCATATGGTTTTCTCACTCGGTTTTTTTCGAACCGTTCTTCGGCTGTGTACACTGTCCCATACGTATAGTAGAACTGAACACACCTGTTTCTTTGCCAGGGCACGCCCTGGTCCATATACAGCTACAATTATTGAAGTTGCGCTGGCTTCTCAATGTTGATCGGTCGACTGTCCTAGTATTTCCATATGAAAATGATTAACAGACTCAAGACCTAGAAATCTATAAATAACTAACACTGTGTCATGTGATAACCAATTGGCCCAAAGCATGGGCGAAGTACCCTGTATTGTCCAATAATTGAAGGCGACATAGCATGTATCTTTTTAGAGCAACAACAACAGGTAGAACTGCTGCTGCGCTGTCGATTTAGATATAAAATTTGGTCTATAATATTCGGCCGTCAAGTTGATACATGCAGTTTTATACATTATGCTACAACCACACCAAACCACAGTACGGGTAAATTGTGGGAAAACTCTACTTTTTTTGTCCGCTCTTAAGCAAAAATCGGAAAACTCAATTCTTTTTAGCAAAACTGAATTTGAGATTTTCTGTCAAACTCAATATTTTTTTTTCATAGTTGAATTTTGAATTGAATTTATTCACAAATTCGAAATAAGTAAAATACACCAATGGCGTACAGAATAGAAGAGTAGTAAATGAATTTTCTTCAAATGTTGCCAATTGTACAATTTGGCGGGAATAAAACCGGTGGTAATAAGTGGTAACCTCGATGGAAAACCGCTAGAAAAAGCCCTGAATCAGAGCCATTGATTGGCTATTTAGTATTATACAAGCATCAGAAGTCTGTACTTTGATTCACTCTCTCATACACATCTACATGTACATGTATGTCGTGATATTATTGACAGCACTATATACCCGGACTGAAATATGACCTCTAAAAGTTTCCTTGAAATGTCTTTGTCCTTGGCCATCAATATATCTTCTGACATTATAGCTTACGATAAAATTCCACTGATTGCTGTACAGCTACCACTCTACTCGTGTCTGTTGATGGGGATTCACCTAGATCAAGTTTTATCGGTGAATCTTTTCTGGCCAGGCCAGTACCAAAGTGAATCATCTGTTTTCAGGCTGGCGTTCCACGTTTGTCTCTAGCTTGCGTGATGGATGGTAACTGCTCACTTGACAGTGTGCGGACCTGCCCCAGTTATGATAGCTCTTGAAATATGGCCCCCTCGTCCGTGATTGCTGCTGGATAAAACCTGGAGGACAAAAGACATCAGTCATGCCATCGTTTCCTCAAAACTCCAATGAAAAGTTTGACCTAACGATCCAACTTAGAACATTCACGTCCAATGTTTGGGGCTTCAAGTCAATAGATTATTTCCTTTCTGCCAGCGACCGTTTTCATCTACATGTTGTACACTGCAGGCGATATATTTTATGGCATAATATATTGGAATTGGTGTATCTCTCATGAATTCCTTGAAGCTACTTGTAAACAATGACCTAAAATTAAGTCTTTGTCTCTGTACTTGTAGAAGCTACAAAGCTTGAAGCTTGGATGTAAGAAGTTTAATGGGGTATGACAAGATGTAGATTATGGGATTTAGACCCAAACTTGTGCTTACAGATCAATCCGTAATTCCTGTTATTAATATTATATTAAACTTGAATGCATTTATTGCATTAAGAATCTTTGTCTCCTCAGAATGACCATAAGATGAAGTTCCTCTTAGTCACAAACAGGGCCGACTTTTACTAGAAATATTGCTTACCATGTAAATGTATCTCATGACAACATGGTCATCACTAAGGTGGTCTTCCCCCCTCACCTTAACTCTTTCCCCCATAGACTTGTGGGGAATTTTCTCTCTCTGACCCATAACAGATTTGTAATGGCGTAGGTCTTTAACCCATGGACTGATTTCAATTTTCACACGTTTCCAGCGATGTAAAATATCCCGTTTTATGTCCCATGTCATGTGGAAAAATATTTACCAATGGTCTCCCACAGGCCCATTCTACGTAATTTGTTCATGTTTTATATCAATATCAGCAACGTTTAATCTAAAAATAAGTAATCTTGCGAAAAAATGTTTTGTGTTTGCTTTCCATCTGTTGGAAATCACGAAAAAAGCGAAGAAATTGTCGCATTTTAGCTGCGTTTTGCAGCGTTCTGTTGTTGTTGTTCTGCTGCAATTCCTGTATTATCGTATACCATTGTAAAGCTTATTTTCCGTACATTCGGGATTTCGCAGTTACATCATGAGATGGCAGGTATAGAACGAGCTATAACTGAAAAATCCCATGTACTTCCCTAAAGGAGAACGAAGGCTGGTAACAAGGTGAAGTAAAACAGCATCACTCATTGGCCCATGGTTGAGCGACCTTGAGCGACCTTTTCAGAGGCCCGGCGTGATTGGAGCAGTCGGTTTTTTGCGCGTGGTCGCCATGGCCACGGGTCCACGAAACCGCCACGAAACACAGCGGGGCCAAAGAATGGCGGATAAATTTTAAAACGGGAGATCAACAGGTCCCGGGAAATGTTTATAATAAACTCAGATGGGCAGATTTGACGAGTTAGTCATCAAGGTTAGATACTTTGGTAGTTTATGCTCGCGTTACGTGAAATATTCAGGAATTTGGAAGCAGATTTTACTATTTTTCGAACGTTTGTCTTGGAGCACACGAAGCAAATTTGTTGTCAAATTGCGCGTTTTCCATCGATTATTTCTGTTTCTCTCCTGATTTCATTTTACCCTTACCATAAAACATACCAGCGGTACATATAGTCAGATTTATTGAAATTTTGGCTTTCTGAAAATGTATAGTTTTAATTAGGTTTTAGTCAAAGTAAACGCGAAAAATTGCAAGAATAATCCACCACATGGGAACTCCAGTCACTCGTCAAAACCCGTCTTCATGGGTTAGGCGAACACTCGTCAAAACACGCTTACATTGGGATCTACACAAGTCGTCAAAACCCGCTTATATGGGGGAAAGAGTTAAACTTTGGGTGGTCGATGTCCAAGCCTGATTTGTAGATTACTTACATTTGCTGGTCAATACCTCCAAACTTGCATGTACTGTTCAGTTTGGTGTTACCATGTTTTTCAAGTCCCCCCATCACCACAGGACAAATTAAATATCTTTTAAATGTTTCTGTGGAAAAATTGTGACACTAATTAAGATGAGGAACATTTTTTTTTTCTTTCTTTTTCTCAGTTGAGAATGTCTCATCTAAAACCCTAAACATTTGTTTCCTATACCCCAAGTTGTATTTCCAGGTATATCAAATGTATGTTTATTGTTATGCCATATTGCAGATAAAATGAAGAGTGCTAATTCCAGGCTTGTTAAAGGGAGCTGAATTTTGAAGTTTTGAATGAAAAAAAGCATTGACATGCATGTTTCAAAACACGCTGACCAGTATTAAACTACGGTAGTTTTTTTCTTGAGCCCAAAGCTCTTATCCTTATTATTTGGTTTCTGTGAGAGGGAGCATAGGAAATGTCATGTGTTGGACAGTGATCTTGGGCTGTTATTGTTACTCTGGATCACCTCTTCAAGCTGATCTCTGTGTGTCTGTGGTATGGGTGATTTTGTAAGGATGTTTGACACTGATGAGCTTGCTCCCAATTTTCAGCAGTACAATTACAGCTAGGAGCCTCATGTTTATTTGTCAAGGCAGTTTCCAGAACAATAGTAACTTAAATTTTGCTTGTGTGACATTTTATTTCGGTGTAGATTGTGTGAACTTTAGGCTCACAATTTACCAATCTCAGTAAACTCAGATATAATATCACGGAATATTATATCTGAATTCAGCCCTATATAAATCTCATGCGAATCTGAAACTACTATTGTTAGCCAGTCAGGTGGCAAGCTTGTTGAAATCATGCCCATAGTAATTACACACGGTAGCACGTGGACTAATATATAAACATTATCGAGAAACAGTATCCAAATATGGCATCATTTCCAGACAGTGTACGTGCCTTCAGATGAAAGAGTTTACTCCCGCCGAAAAGTCTGGCTTTGTTAAGGGGTGGAAAATATCAAAAGATTGTGCTGCGCGAAGATGTTGATCTCTGTGAAGTAAACGTCGATCATTGTCAGAGAGAAGAGTCAGAAATGGTCGTGATTGGCTTATTATGGGATCTTGCAGAATATCGGCGAACATTTCGCACGAAGTTTTCATAGCGTTACGTCTAGATGGTATTCCCCTGATTTACCATCTTGGTTTACCTAGATTGACAATTTACAAACCTATTCACAATGTTTAGGAGTAAGGTATTTTGTCAGACACAGCTCAAGAAATGAAAGGGAAAAAGATGTAAACCTTACATGAAATCAGTTATGGTACAGCAATTTATGATAAAATTTAAATTTCTTCTGAGGGAACGTCTTTTAACCAGGGCTTGCACCCCACCTGCGGTTTCAAATTATGATAAAAATTCCATTGAACATTCCTTGAGTACTATATCGATTCTTTGAACAAGTGTTTGCCTACCTGAAATTTTAGCCTTCAAAAAAATTCCCACTTGAGGTGCACAATCACTAAGCAAACCTTGCTTTTCACAGCAATTCATGGGAATCTAAACAGAATCATGCAATCCAACTCTACGGGAATCCAAAGCCATCATTTCTATACAGACTGGTAACATTTCTATACAGACTGGTAACATTTCTATACAGACTGGTAACATTTCTATACAGACTGGTAACATTTCTCGGGAATCAGTTGGATTCCCGCGAATTATTTTGCAGAATTGCTGATTCCTGCGGCAATGCAAGCCCTGTCTACGAGGCATCACTATTAGTTAATAGCCTCTGATATATTGATTGCTTCAATTGATTGCTCCACGATTATGAAGAAAACGGTTTATTTTTTGTAGACTATTCATCTTGGGGATTAAACATGTGCATGGTTGTACAGGTAAAGAAAATTTTGATGTTTCTATTTGCCAAATGATGTTCCGGTTGCGAAGATATTGATGCACAAAATGTGACCTTCATAGTTTGTCCAATTTTGTTCTATTGATAAAATATAGCATTTCACAGAAAAGATAAAAAGTCAAGATCAGCCATCTTGTGTAATCCAATATGGCCGCTATCAGTCACTTGGATCTTGTCCAAACAATAACTCGAGAATGATTTGACTGATCGACTTCAAATTTAGAGAGTGGTTTGACATCGGTGAGAGGAAAGTTGAGATTTCAGTCACCTCCGTAATCCAAGATAGCGGCCATCAGCATTTTTAAATTATCACTTTCCACCTCCTCTAATCAGGTTTTCACTGCTAACCTCATTGACACTACTAAATGTAACTATATTGCAAACCTTTCTTTGTGTCCTACATGTATCTCCACGTTAACATTCCACTTAGAAAATATTTTCAACAATTCATTATTCTTCTCAATTTCATTTTATTTCATCATCTTCACTGCCAAAACCTTAAAAATATGTTAATGCACTTTCTACATAAAAAACAACATGGCCACTGTGGGATACATGACTCATCAGAATGATCTTCATTTTCAAACTCATACATTCTTAATCAATGATATGGGATATCATCAATCAAAAAAAAAAAATCGGCCATAGAGGTCCATGTCCCCTGCAGCAGCACCATGTATGGTGGATGCAGCAGCACCTGGTGGATGCAGCAGCAGTTGCACCATGTAAGGTGGATGCAGCAGCACCAGGTATGGTGGCTGCAGCAGCACCATGTATGGTGGATGCAGCAGCAGCAGCACCATGTAAGGTGGCTGCAGCAGCACCATGTATGGTGGATGCAGCAGCAGCAGCACCATGTAAGGTGGATGCAGCAGCACCAGGTATGGTGGATGCAGCAGCAGCACCAGGGATGGTAGATGCAGCAACAGCACCAGGTATGGTGGATTCAGCAGCAGCACCATGTATGGTGGATGCAGCAGCAGCAGGACCATGTAAGGTGGACGCAGTAGCACCATGTATGGTGGATGCAGCAGCAGCACCATGTATGGTGGATGCAGCAGCAGCAGCACCATGCATGGTGGATGCAGCAGCAGCACCAGGTATGGTGGCTGCAGCAGCAGCACCATGTATAGTGGATGCAGCAGCAGCACCAGGTATGGTGGATGCAGCAGCAGCACCAGGTATGGTGGATGCAGCAGCAGCACCATGTATGGTGGATGCAGCAGCAGCACCATGTATGGTGGATGCAGCAGCAGCAGCACCATGTATGGTGGATGCAGCAGCAGCACCAGGTATGGTGGATGCAGCAGCAGCACCATGTATGGTGGATGCAGCAGCAGCACCATGTATGGTGGATGCAGCAGCAGCAGCACCATGTATGGTGGATGCAGCAGCAGCACCATGTATGGTGGATGCAGCAGCAGCACCATGTATGGTGGATGCAGCAGCAGCAGCACCAGGTATGGTGGATGCAGCAGCAGCACCAGGTATGGTGGATGCAGCAGCAGCACCATGTATGGTGGATGCAGCAGCAGCAGCACCATGTATGGTGGATGCAGCAGCAGCACAGTGTATGGTGGCTGCAGCAGCAGCACCATGTATAGTGGATGCAGCAGCAGCACCAGGTATGGTCGATGCAGCAGCAGCACCAGGTATGGTGGCTGCAGCAGCAGCACCATGTATAGTGGATGCAGCAGCAGCACCAGGTATTGTGGATGCAGCTCAGCAGCATCAGGTATGGTGGATGCAGCAGCATCAGGTATGGTGGATGCAGAGCAGCATCAGGTATGGTGGATGCAGCAGCAGCATCAGGTACATGTATGGTGGATGCAGCAGCAGTACCAGGTACAACTGATGCTGCTGGCAGGGGATGTGGACCTCACCTGAAGGTCGATTTTTCTTTTTGACATGGTGATACAGTCGCTAATGTAGAAGTGAATGACAGCTGCTGAGATACATACATGATGAGTATGGATGAGATGACTTCATTATCCAAGGCAGTGCATGTTAATTACATGGTACATGGCAATCTCTCTAATAATTCATACAGGAAATTTACATATTGAAGCAAAAAACTTAATAGAAAAGGATAAAAATATATGGATAATATGGAAACTTTGATTTAACCACATAGCTTGTCACATAATCTTAACAGGAGACAATGACCAATTTTCCAGAAACTTTCTCTCAATAAAGGTTGCAAGCTAAGTTTTTCTGTTTGAATTGTTAGAGAGATTACTGCATGTACATGTACATCTACTGTACTGAGTTGAGAAAATTGATTAGGAATAGTAAGACAGTCTGATTTGAACGTGATTGCAGGCTAGCCTGCTTTTGTAGGAACTCGAAATACTACAGATTACGAAAAAAATCAAGCAATTTAGCTAAGGATGAATAAATGTTACATGAACGTTCAAATAATGATTAATATTGATTAGTACTGATCTAAATGCTGCTTTTACATATTTTTTACCGATTTGTCTGATAAGTTGCCAGCATGTCTAGCCTGAAGAGCATTGGTCAATATTTTTTGTTTCAATATTGGCTAAGGGACTATAATGAGGCTATATTACGTAATTACTCCCTATGCAATTCATCGGTGTGACGTATTTAAACAACGCAACCTGCTCCCTTTTACTTGTACAAGTATGTGTGCTGCGCTGGAACGCTTCGCAAACAAATATTATCCACAGAATTGGCAATATTTGTTTTGATGCTAGTTATAGCGAAATGTCTCCAGCCATTATGTGGTCCTGCTCATTGTGACTGAGGGACAAAACGTCTTTCGTGTATTGATTCTGACGCCAATCTGAGCTGAACATGGCGACTCTAATGTAGGAAGTAATTAGAGAATGGTTGAGGATCTTTATATTCATGTATCCAGTAATTAATTCTATTAGTCCAGTTGTCGACCGTAGTTTCAATTTTGACTCTACCAATTGTTGTTATTGTGCCAACCTATTGATGAAATACATGTACTTGGCCTGGCAAATGAAACTAGAGTGTACAGCCCCACTAGAAGGTGCCTCAATATGGCGCTGATACTGATATAAAGTGGGTGCTATGGCATCCTCAAAATTAAAGAATACCTGTTATTTCAACCCTTTTACAAGACTGAAATCTATAAGGCGGTTCAAATTTGGTCCACCAGGCACCAGCAAATACAGCGTTATAGTGAGGTTGCACTGTATTGTAGAGAGAGAGAGAGAGAGAGAGAGAGAGAAAGAGAGGATTAAGGTTTAACGTCGCATTCAGCTATGTAGCGGCGACTTGATCGCATTCTATTGTACAGTTTGATTGCATTATTAAAGAAACAAATTTATTAATTAATATATTAATTTGTGGAACTAACGAGTCAAAAGGCTGGACTGATCTGGCAGAATACGATAATCCTTCAAGCTTGCCTGATTGTGTTTTCATTCGCTTGTATTGTTGTTTTTTGTATATTCATGTATCCATTGATTTTTGTTTATCTCTTTTCTATTTTGATTGACTGTTAAAGTGAGAAACATTGCTGGTGAACTTCTCATGCTTTATCAAAACACAGGAAAACCATTTAATCCTAGCATTACGATCAATAACGCGTTCAAATATGGCCCGTCATTATGCAATTGAATTTCTCAATACAGCATGACCAGATGGATTTATCACTCATGAAATCAAATGAGGCGGAACATTTAGTACCTTAAGCTTTTAAAATCTAGCGGAATTCGATCGATTGCAGCACGGGTCAGACTAGTTCTTATTTACTCGTCTAATATTTGCCGACGTACAGCTCACCAGATGTCTATGAACAGCTATTGTATGAATGCACAGACATTTGTGTGACTTTCAACTTCAGGGATTTGATTTTTTTATGTCTCTTCCTTTGATCTTGATTTTGATTTTGTACAGATATCCTTTGTTTCCTAACCAAACACATTTATGTGTATATAGTGTACTGTAGATTCAGGAACCTGTTATTTAACCCTATCTGGCCTGGGCGATTTGGGGTGTATCGCAGCCTGGGGGGGGGGGCGGAAAGTGCCCCCCGTATATATTTTCTCTACCACTAAGGCTAGAGCGCTGAAACTTACCACACAGTATCTTGGGTTCAAGCTCTACCGGAAAATGTAAAAAAATCCAAGATGGCCGCCATGATGACGTCACAGTGACGTAATCTTCTCGGAAGCCATTTTTCTGCCTTTTTGGGGTAGATTTTTCGAAATTTTTATTTTTCAGATTTTCCTCAACAAAAATCTAATAAAATAGAGAATAATTAGTTTTGCATAAATAAAATACTTTTAAGGAATTTTAGGCAAGGAAAATGTGAAGAAATGGAGCGAAAAGATTGAAAAACACGACTTTCGCTGATACCACATGGCCGCCATTTTGAATTTACCCATGATCCTCTGCCCGGGGGTTATTGAAAATAGGCTCAAAATAACCCCAATAAGATAAGCTTAAAAGTCACCAAGTTTCAGCCTCCTCGGTTTTGTCGTTTCGGAGCAGCAGAGAAAAGTTCACTAGGGGGGGCACTTTCCGCCCCCCCCCAGGCCAGGTAGGGTTAAATACATGTAATATTGACTAGTTACTTTTATGCATGTAATATTGACTATTGAAGACATGAATTCTGCTTGCATTATGGGGCAGCAATTTCAAAGTTTCATCATCCTCCATATGCAGGCCTGTATACTTCATATCAGCCCTGCACGAAAGCGTGCTCTGTGCAACTAATATTTAATCAGTCTGTTAAAATATCAGCCAATGAACAGACGACGAGGGAGACTGGTTTGCCGTCTTCATGGAATCTTGTTTTATGTTGATTCAAGTCAAGTTTATGTGGAGAAAAGGTGGAGGACAACCTATTGGTGTTGGAGGGGAAATGACATGGGGTAAAACCAAAGCCAGATATGGACATCTGAACTGTAAACAAGCAGAGTGGATAGAATAGACCGCTCCAGAATATGAGCCGTTTAATCAGATCTTATTTTTTCAAAGTCACTACATGTTCTCAGCATGTTAATAAATATCGATGACATGTAATTTTCTGATCTACCTTTGAGCTTGTGAGATTACATCAGATCTAAGGGATTTTTTTCCTTGTTGAATATCATTTCTATCCTTAGCTCAGAATGGACAGCTGTTATCGCCTGACGTGCTGGGATTCGATCCCGACTCTACACAAGCGGCTAATGCAGACAGGGATCTGGACATAGATAGAGACAGACATATAATCCTCCAGAACGCATCTACGATTTTATTGATTTTAATTTTCAGCTTAATGTGTTCCCCTGGCTCATCAATTTGTAAGTGGCAAGTTTTTATATACATTTAATTTGACTCATTTGTCCGCCGAGATGGCCGCTGTGGATTGCCAGACTAAAATCAATATGACACACAACTTCATTCCATACCTTGTTATAGCTAGAGTTATCCTGGGCTCCAGAAGCCGAGTTCAACATGTATATAGACAACTTTGCTCAGCACATCCAGTGTTTCTGTGTGTGGTGGATTTGAGAGGTGAATTGCTATGTCTCACCTAAGGTTGTTACTTAACTTGAACATAGTTCAATGTTGATTAAATCTGCAGCCGTTATGCTGTCGCCAGAGACCCATTCACCAGTCCACTGGACAGACATATTCCACATGTGGACAGGTAAAATTGGAAAATTGAACATGGGAGAGATAAGATAAAATAGAATTCTAATCCTAGCTAACTCACTGCTGCCCATCATGTACTGCTGAACAGTCACATCTACATACATCAGTACTTCAAAACCCATGACATAATTTGATCACTCACTTCCTATGAGCTACTCTCACTTCTATGAACTACATGTATAATCACTTTCTATAAACTATAATCATTTCTACAATCACTTTCTAGGAACTATAATCACTTCTATGAACTATAATCACTTTCTATGAACTATAATCACTTCTTTAAACTATAACACTTTCTATGAACAGTAATCACTTCTATGAACTATAATCACTTTCTATTAACTATAATCACTTATATGAACTATAATCACTTTCTATGAACTATAATCACTTCTACGAACTATTATCTATATCACCTTCTAGGAACTACAATCACTTCTATGAGCTATAATCACTTTCTATGAAGTATAAATAATCACTTCTTTGATATATAGCACTTTCTATGAACAATAATCACTTATATGAACTATAATCACTTTCTATGAACAATAATCACTTTCTATGAACTATAATATATATATATATATCTTTATTTCATGAGGGTAACTCTGTCAGTTGCAAAAAACTTTCTATGAACTATAATCACTTCTATGAACTAATCACTTATATGAACTATAGTCACTTCCTATGAACTAATCACTTATATGAACTATAATCACTTCCTATGACACTTACTTGCACAGACTCCGTATACACCCTACAGGGCATTGTGACACATGCGGTGTCCCGGAAGATATCCAGCATTTTTTATTTGCCTGTACCTGTTTTACGGTTGTCAGACGACAAATGCTGTTAAAACTCACATCAACGGGTATGAATACGTTTGATTTAACTTCAGTTTTAAACCCTAGGCAAAACCGTTTGCGAGTGTTCAAAGCTCTGACAGAATTTATTGTCAAATCAAATAGATTTTAGGTTACATAGCCTAAATAATGTTGAAATACTCACACTTATGTTAAGTTTTAAATATCTCTATACCTCGTGGGCAGATAGTGGCAGAGTTGGATACCAGAGTTAGATTATCAGACCATATATCTGTTTTCACTACTGAGCTCATAGCAATTCTTATGGCTTTACGCTGGTAGGCGAGTCCAAGCCATCAAGAGTTGTTATTTTGACAGAATCTTTAAGTGCATTACAGGCATTTCTCAATTACAATTATTCAAAATGTTCCAGTATTTTATATGAAATACTTTTTACAGTATCATCCTTACGCCACCAGAGTAGAGATATCATACCAAAGTTCAATTTTTATAACACATATGATTATGTCTGCGTTAATAATGCGCACAGTTCATTGGCCCTTTTAATTTCCTTTTACATGTATTGTATTTTATTTATTTATTTATCTATTTATTTATTTATTTTTGTTGGGTCGTTGGAAGATTTACATTATAGCTGTTGTCATATTGAAAATGCTTGAGTTTTCCATGCATGGCTGTTCTTAACTTAAGTTATACAATATCTTTAACTCTTGCATGGATATCTAAGTTTTGCATGTCCAATTTTCAGCAGGACTTGTTAACTTCTTGGTGTTTTCTTGAAATGGTAGCTTTCCGCACTCCTTTCCGTTTCTATACTGTCCTATTTAGCAAATAACCCTCCATAACCTATTCCATGTATTACATCTATAGCACGATGTTTACATGATTAACTTATTTTCCCTTAGATTTATTTATTTAGTCCATTTGTTTTTGTAAAGAGCAAACTCAAAGTTAAGTTCTGGCGTACATAAACCTAATCTTATTAGGTTTGAACACGCCATCCAAATTCAAATTAGTAGTAGTAGTAGTCCTATGAACTAATCACTTCTATGAACTGTAATCACTTCCTATGAACTAATCACTTCTATGAACTATAATCACTTCCTATGAACTAATCACTTCTATGAACTATAATCACTTCCTATGAACTAATGACTTCTATGAACTGTAGTCACTTCCTATGAACTAATCACTTCTATGAACTGTAATCACTTTCCATGGACTATAGTCACTTCCGTGAACTGTATCACTTTCTATGAACTTTAATCACTTTCTATGAACTATAATCACTTCCTATAACTATAATCACTTTCTATAGCTATAATCACTCTCTATGAACTAAATCATTTTCTATGAACTATAATCACTTCTATGGACTAAATCACTTTCTATGAACTATAATCACTTTCATGAACTATATATAATTTTCTATCAACTATATCACTGTCTATGAATTATAATCACTTCTATGAGCTATATCTATGACCTATAATCACTTTCTATGAATTATATTACTTTCTAAGAACTATAATCACTTCTATGAACCAGTTGATCAGTTTTTGAAGTAAGCTGATACTGATTTTCGCATGTGTGGCATTGTCCAGTGCCTCTTCACCAAGATGGTGTCTGTACTTTTCAATCGTTTGGAACCCAAATAAAATACTACTTAAAATGAGTCAATTTTATTCTGGTGATGACCAAATGTAATATCTACAAATGCAGATGTCAAAAATATATTTTGCTGGTCTACAGCATGAAGCATGAAGAATACATGCCTATTGGATGACTTTCTATAAACTGCTGATCTGTTTCAATGAACTACATCTGTACCAATCTCTATGTGTGAATGATTACTGTTCACTCTCTGTGGATGACTGATCACTTTCTATGAACTGCTGGTTGGTTTCTATGAATGACTGGTTGCTTTCTATGAACCAATGATCAGTTTCAACAATTGATAACTGCCTATGAATGACTGATCACTTTATGAACTCTTGACCACTTTCTATGAGCTAGTGATCATTTTCTATGAATCACTGATCACTTTCTATGAACTAGTGATCGTTTGTATGAACTGCAGATAACTTTCTATGCTTGATTGATCACTAGCTATGAACTCCTGTCCCATTCCCATGAATGACTGATTGCTTTCTATGAGCTATTGATCAAATTGTTTGAGTGACTGATCACTTTCTATGCTCATGTGATCATTTTCTATGAATGACTGATCACTTCTTATGAACTCCTGACCACTTTGTATGAATGACTGATCACTTTCTATGATCTAGTGATCAATTTCTGTGAACTAGTGTTCACTTTCTATGAACTTTGACCTTTGTATGAAGTAAAACTCGATCATTTATATGAACTACTGAGTCTGACCACTTCCCTCGGCCAAAATTTGGGGTATTGTCGTCGTCATGTACGTCCGTCCGTCTGTCCGTCACACCTTTCTCGTTACCAAGATATCTTTAGAACGACTTACCCTAGGCACACCAAACTTGCCGTGCACATCCATATGCTCGTGACCCAGAACCCTATTGAATCTGGACCCGATTGGTTGGAAACTTTGGCGGCCATCTTTAATTTATGCGAAACCATCACAGCTTTCTCGTTTACCAAGATATCTTTAGAACGACTTACCCCAGGCACACCAAACTTTCGCTGCACATCCATATGCTCATGACCCACAACTCTATTGAATCTGGACCCGATTGGTTGGAAACTTTGGCGGCCATATTTAATTTATGCGAAACCATTAATCTTGTGTATCTCAGGTACCATTTCACTGTTCAGTGTGAAACTTGGTACAGATCATCGATGCATCAAGAAACTTCAAAGGAATGACCAAACCAGTTTCCCTGATTCGGTGGAAACCGTGGTGGCCATCTTTAATTTATGCAAAATCTTTAATGATATATATCTCTGATACCATTCAAGTGTTCTATACGAAACTTGGTATGTAGCATCGATGTATCAAGAGACCTGCAATGTATAACCACATCAGTTCCTCTGAGTGGCGGGAAGGATGGGCGACCATCTTTAATTTATGCGAAATCGTTAATGATCTCTATCTCTGATACCGTTCAAGTGCTCGATGTAAAATTTGGTATACATCATCGATGCATCAATAGACTTACGATAAATGACAGTTCTGGTTTTCCTGATTGGGCGGAAACCTTGGTGGCCATCTTTAATTTATGCAAAATCTTTAATGATGCATATCTTTTATACCATTTCAGTGTTGTATATGAAACTTGGTATACAGCATCGATGTATCAAGAGACTTGCAATGAATAACCACATCAGTTCCTCTGAGTGGCGGGATGGATGGGCGGCCATTTTTAATTTATGCAAAATCATTAATGATCTCTATCTCTGATAATGTTCAAATGATCGATGTAAAATTTGGCATACATCATCGATGCATCAGGATACTTAAATGTAATGAATATCGGTTTCTCTGAGTGGACGGAAACCTTAGAGGCCATATCTAATTGCAAAATTTTTCATAATCTGTATATTTGTCACTTGACATCTTGGTGTTCCTGAAATCTTGGTTCAAATTGAATACATTATGAATGGCTGGCGCCCAGAGCCGAGGAGTTTTCAGATGCGCAGCTTCGTATTTCCTACTGTAAGTGTACATGTATGAACCCTGAGATGGGTGCACAAATAGGGAAAATGAATGTACTAGGTCAAATTGATTACCAATGTGGAAAAGGGATGTGCCAGCAGAACAGATAGTCGTAGCAATAGGACAGATTGGTGTAGCAATAGGACAAAGTAGATGTGCTAGTTGGACAGATAGGTGTAGCAATAGGACAAATGAGTGTACCAGTGGGGAAAATGGATGTGCCAGTAGGACAGATTGGTGTACCAATGTATTAATGTGCTGGGCCAGTAGGAGAGATGATTATAGCAATAGGGCAGATGGTTGTAGCATTGGACAAAGGGATGTGTCTATGCTATAGGACAGATGAGTGTAGTAGTAGTACAGATGGGTGTAACAATGGAGAAAGTTGACGTGCCAGTAGGGCAGGTGTGTCTAGCAATATATAGGTGTATCATTGGGGAAAATGGATGTGCCAGTAGGACAGATGGATGTATCAATTATGAATATAACAGATGAGTGTACCAATGTGGAAGGGGATGTGCCGGTAGGAGAGGTGGGTGTAACAATGGGATAGATGGGTGTACCATTGGGAAAAATGTGTAGCAATAGGACAGATGGGTGTACCATTGGGGAAAATGATGTGCCAGTAGGACAGGTGGGTGTAACAATGGGACAGATGGGTGTACCATTGGGGAAAATGATGTGCCAGTAGGACAGGTGGGTGTAACAATAGGATAGATGGGTATACCATTGGGGAAAACGATGTGCCAGTGGGACAGATGGGTGTACCATTGGGGAAAATGATGTGCCAGTAGGACAGGTGGGTGTAACAATGGGACAGATGGGTGTACCATTGGGGAAAATGATGTGCCAGTAGGACAGGTGGGTGTAACAATGGGACAGATGGGTGTACCATTGGGGAAAATGATGTGCCAGTAGGACAGGTGGGTGTAACAATAGGATAGATGGGTATATCATTGGAGAAAATGATGTGCCAGTAGGACAGATGGGTGTACCATTGGGGAAAATGATGTGCCAGTAGGACAGGTGGATGCAGCAATAGGACATACATGTATGGGTGTACCATTGGGGAAAATGATGTGCCAGTAGGACAGATGGGTGTAGCAATAGGACAGATGGGTGTAGCAATAGGACAGATGGGTGTACCATTGGGGAATATGATGTGCCAGTAGGACAGGTGGGTGCAGCAATAGGACATATGGGTGTACCATTGGGGAATATGTGCCAGTAGGACAGATGGGTGTAACAATAGGATAGATGGGTATACCATTGGGGAAAACTATGTGCCAGTAGGACAGATGGGTGTAACAATAGGATAGATGGGTATACCATTGGGGAAAACGATGTGCCAGTAGGACAGATGGGTGTAGCAATAGGACAGATCGGTGTACCATTGGAGAAAATGATGTGCCAGTAGGACAGGTGGATGTAAAAATGAGACAGATGGGTGTACCATTGGGGAAAATGATGTGCCAGTAGGACAGATGGGTGTAGCAATAGAACAGATGGATGTACCATTGGGGAAAATGATGTGCCAGTAGGACAGGTGGGTGCAGCAATAGGACAGATGGGTGTACTGATGAGGAAAATCGAATGGATGTGCCAATAGGAGAGATTGGTGTACCAAGGGAGGTGTCAGTAGGGCAGATAGGTGTAGCAATAGGACAGATGGGTGTAGCAATGCCCGTATGACTGGACAGATGGGTATATCAAAGGGGAAATGGATGTACCAGTAGAACAGATTGATGTAACAATGTGGAAAACCAATGGGGAAAATGGCTTTGCCAATAGGACAGATGGTTGTAGCAATAGGACAGATGGGTGTACCGATGGGAAAATGGATGTGACAGTAGGACAGATGGGTGTAGCAATAAGACTGTTGGGTGTACTGATGGGCAAATGGACCACTAAACTCTTCTGAAAGTGCAAAAGATAAGTCCTATGTTTTAGAAAATCATCATAATTCTATAATATTCCTACGAAGTAGGCTCTCATTTGCAAATTGTCCGATAATGATTGAGTGAGTGACCGAGTCCATCCGAATCCTTCTCTAGTCGGCAAAATAAGGAGAACCGTTGACATTAGAACCTTGATTTGTGGCATGAAGGTGCATTAGGTAATTGCTACCAGCAAGTTCTGAGCTGACTGACTTTTGATGAAAATTTGACCTACATGTACTTAGGTCACAGTTGCCTGGCCTGTAGGATATTGGATGGTCGATGTCCACGTATAATTATTTTCAATAAATTATGAAAATTAATATAAAAAAAAATTAAATCGATTTTTTAAAAATATTTTATCTAAGTGTATTTCTCTTTCATCTTTGGCTCAATTAAAGTCATTCACTATAATGTCAAGCCGCGTTACTACAGTTTTTAATTATCTACCATACCCTGCCCTCTATGACATAGAATAAAAGAGAAGTTGGGAATAGAACCGCTCAACACGGTCATTTCAAAACATTCTCAAAAAAGAACGAAAGCCTACCTTTCCAAATGCCATCCGTTTTTTACTTCCCAAGTGGACCTACCTTCGGAATATATGCGCTTTGAATATCTAAACCTTCCCTTGGGGAGAGAAATTCATTCTTCGCGCCAAAACACGGCTTTTCAAACTTTTAGCCAGCTCTCCGGCAAAAAGCACTTCCGTCATAATTTCAAGGACCGGGCTATACAATATTATCAGCGACGATTGGTCGAAACTATCCCCAAAAATCAGGGGCAGATAATCCAGTGGGCGGGAGATGACTTTTGCGGATAATTTCGACCAATCGTCGCTGATAATATTGTATAGCCCGGTCCTTGAAGTTATGACGGAAGTGCTTTTTGCCGGAGAGCTGGCTAAAAGTTTGAAAAGCCGTGTTTTGGCGTGAAGAATGAATTTCTCTCCCCAAGGGAAGGTTTAGATATTCAAAGCGCATATATTCCGAAGGTAGGTCCACTTGGAAAGTAAAAAACGGATGGCATTTGGAAAGGTAGGCTTTCTTTCTTTTTTGAGAATGTTTTGAAATGACCGTGTTGAGCGGTTCTATTCCCAACTTCTCTTTTATTCTATGTCATAGAGGGCAGGGTATGGTAGATAATTAAAAACTGTAGTAACTCGGCTTGATATTATAGGGAATGACTTTAATTGAGCCAAAGATGAAAGAGAAATACACTTAGAAAAAATATTTTAAAAAAAAATCGATTTAAAATTATTTTTTTTATATTTATTAATTTTCGTAATTTATTGGAAATAATTATACGTATACATCGACCATCCAATATCCTACAGGCCAGGCAACTGTGACTTAGGTGACCTATAACATTACGCTTGCACCCCCAAGTCCTCTTCCTCACCCTACTTTGTAGGTCCTGTGACGTTAGTCACAATACTCATGTCTATAGTTTCTAGATTTATTATCCAAAAACAAGATTTCTAGATTTGTTATCTAAAAAAAATATTTCTATATTTATTGTCTAAAGTTGGGTTTATAGTTGGGTAAAACAAAGTGTTTCTGTTGTACTTGTGTGTACATGTTGGTGATAATGATATGAATAATAAAATGTAATAAAGATTTTCCTAAATAAATTCACTTGTTTTCTGGCTCTGGGAATTCAAAAGCAGCTTTCTACAGTGGAAGAGAATTATTCTCAGTCGGTTCTAACTTGGTCTTACTTTGAGGAAGTTCGTCATACATGTAAGGATCTTCAAACCGGGAACACTATGTGCAATACAGCTTGTCAGGTAGCTTTTCCAGGTGTAACAAGGTTTCTTACATGTAGTCACCTGTTGTGTTTTCCTTACATGATGAATAGGCCTTACTTTGAGTGCCCTGCACTGTCTGCGGGACAGTTCAGCAATGCAGAGAGTGGAATAGATTTGTGACAACATTGTGGTGACATAGTTTACTGCCCCACAATAACGCCAGATGTTTGGACATGCATGTGCACTGTGCTCTGCAATAACATTGATAACATCCGACATTGTTAAAATTAAAGTCGTATAACAGGAAACAGGGTATAAATCCTATAAATTAGATGATTATCTTGAATTTTTTTAAACTTGCAAATAGTTCTACAACGCTTTAGATTTCTTACAGAAACAAGTAACTCGGGGCCCAGCAAGGGAATTCTTGGAATGTTTGGAACCAGAACAAAGAAGCTTTTTCTGCATTTGACTATTAAAGTAAAATGTTGTGGTTGGTCCAAGACAAAGTCTTAGAACATTACATGCACGGACCTATCATTTCTCTGGCATTCAGCATTGCCATTGGTCTCCTGCTCTCACACCGCTATATCAAAAACTCAAGCATCTGCATATTTTTGTCAAATTTCAAAATAATCAGCAATCAGTCCAAATTGCCTTAGTTTGCTGAAAGAAGGAGTCTGTAATTTCAAAATCTCTTGGACTTGGTTAAAAGTATTCATTTACATAGGCTGCATGAAGGGTGAAATGTTAATCTCTAGACTTTGATAGCAAAATTAAAAGTTGAGAGGTGTACATGTACAGCCATATATACATGTACATGTACATGTATAGTTCTTTTAGGCCATTGTCACTTAATTGGTTGTTTAGCATGACCTTGATTATTTAAATACATGTATGCTAGATTCTATAATTATTTATTATTGATTATTCAATTGCAAACCAATTATATGAATTTGAAGAAAATGAGTGAGTTTCACTAATTAAAATGTAAATCCCTCATATATTTTAATTATTTGCCCTCAAAATATAGATGAGGGCTGGTCATGCTAAACAACCAATCAAGTGACAATGGCCTTATTGTATACACAGTACAAGGATATAAACTTATTAGAACTGTGCAGCCTCTTTCAGTATTTGAGACTATCCAGCCTGTGTATGTCAAGATAAAAACCATAGCGGAAATCTGACTCCCAGTTTCTAAAGTACATGTACATGTATACGACCAGCCAGTCAGATCATGTAGTCTGCATACAATGAACTGTATCATGAGACTTGCAGAGCATTGCATACTTGTACACTCTCAAACTATTCACGGATTTTGTGAAGCCTGATATTTCTTGGAATGTTTTGGATGGAGACACTGGAGAACTGGCTAGTACACTAAATGTTTTAATTTGTGTTGCAAAGAAATGCAGCATCTGGACTTGCAAAATGAAAATCAAAATGGCATCTATGGTGTTCAGAGGTGCCTCAGTATAATGACCATACATGTATCGTCATTACCATATGATGTCACAGAAGCACTAGCAGACTCTCTTTGTGTTACATGATTAAAGGTGAACTGTAAAGCTTTAAAAAATTTTTTTTCTAAAATGTTACTTACATACATCTTGTGTTATGGTAATTCCCTAATAATTCAATCACAGGAAGTGCAACTTTTCAATCCATCATTTAAGAAACAAAGAATGACAAAGATGCTGTGATGGTATCAAACTGTAGAACTACCACATCTTAAAATATAATGCACAAGAAAAGTTGGGTATATAAACAACATCTTCAGATATGAGCTTTAAGTGTGGCACTTCCTGTGATCGAATTATTAGGGGAATTACTGTATGTGATTTTACTGTCTTACAAATTTGGGGTGAATATATTTTGCTAAATTTTACCAATAACAATATCCTGTTACAAACCTGTATTGAAAACTTGCATCTCTTGTCTCTCATTGCTTGTAGAATGTTATGACATTATAGATCTCCTTTATTCATGTTTTAGTTACATGTAATGTATCATTTTACATGACGAAATGTTACATCAGATGAATGAGTGAGAGCCACTATTACGTCAATATGTTCCAAAAACAATGGGAGATAATTCATGACTTTTCCGAAAGTTGTGGCTCCTGTTTTCTGGTGGTATAAGTTTTGACTTATTGTAATATGTATACTCAGAAGAAAAAAAAAATCCACAGAACTATTACCACACATGAACAACTATAACTACAAAGGCTTTGATTTCTGATATTTTGGTAGAACTTTGGAAAGCTTTACAGGCCACTTTTAATAGAGAATAATAATTTGAAGGAATACATTTGATCAATTTGACTTCAGCGAGTGCATGTTTATGTAAGTAATTTTGATTATATATATCTTTATTTAATGAGAGTTACTCTGTCAGTTGCAAAAACTGTTCTTCCCGGAGGCCCTCCAGAAAATATACAAGTATGTACAATATATACAATCACAAAACACTGCTGCGTATTATTATATGTAAATGTCTTGACATAAAAATAGCCCATAATATCATGTGCTAGGGCATAGGAATTTTAGAAGTCTGGACTTGAAAGCATTTTCAGATGACAGTAGAAAAGAACATCTTTTGTTTGTTTTAAGGCCATTGTCACTTAATTGATTGTCAAGCATGACCTTGGTTTTTTAAAATACACATGCTGGATGCTATAATTATTTATCAGTAATTATTAAATTGCACACCAATTGTATGCAGATATGAAGAAAATGAGTAACTTTTACTGATCAAAATGTGAATCCCCATTCGTTTTACATGTCGGGGATCCTGGCCTTATTATTCTGTGTTTTGAAACCCGCATTCATGAATAGAGAATGCGGGTTTCGGCATTTCTTAGAAGTTCTCTGTATGAAAAGATCGATCACGAAGGTGAGAAATCCAGCGGTGAAGCACTCCGGATGGCGCGGCATGACGTCCGCCTGTGCTATACACATAGCACGTGTCAAACCCGAAACCCGCGCTGAAATATCTGCAGCCAACCTCAGGATCAGTTTTCTCTCAAATAAAATGTTTCTCTTCTGATTCTTTACCAAATGAAATAAATCGAGAACGTGTTTTACGTTCGTGAGAAGCTTACGTCGTGTCATTTATACGGCGAACGTTCACCGTTCAAGACTTCTTGAAGTTGAAATCCACGACTGCAGACGGGGGAAAAAGCAACAGCAACTGCGAAAATCAGTAAATGTCAGTCGATCTAAAGATTGGAAACATTATTAAATGCTAGACGTGTCAGTCTGATTATTGTTGTATGTAATTCTGAAGAAAATACTCATCGGGCTATGAGAATTCGAGTTAGATCGAAATACCCGCCGCAGTCACGCATACCGATAAATTAACATGTACGTAGTTGTTGTAAAGTTTCCCGCGATGCACCGGCGTGCAGTTTTCACTCTTCGCTGATGACAACATTTCGTTATTAAGTGACATTGAAGCTGTATGTCTAAATTACTTATCATACCGGTATTTAATTGATTGATATTACAAATATAACAGTGTCAGAGAAATTCAGAGAAATTCAGAGAATTTTGGCACGGATTTGTTCACTTGCAGGAAGAAAAAAACTGTGCCGTGTGCATCGCGTTTTCCTACGTGTTTGACGGTCTGTGTCGGACTGTGGTGGATTGTCTTCTCGGTGGCCGGCTCTTTAAAGCCTTTCGTCATTAAAATTACTGGAATTAATCAGTCTATTAACGATAATAAGCGTCAATCAGGAGTTACAATAATTGTGGCCTACAGGTGGTCCGGGAGAAATTTCACTACATTTAGCTTTGTTTTCCTAAAACGTTGACAATTGCTTTTTACACCAGACGTCGTCAATTTTTCCCACCTCTTGCATATCGCCCAAATTCATTCTTTCACATCATTGTGCAGAATTCCCCAAATTTCATGTACCATTTTGCTGAACTAGAATTAGATCAATTAATTTCAATTTCTATTTCGTGGTTTTCACGATATATGATAATTGCTTTTAAATTTCGACCTATTCCGATATGCATAAATGATTGCCCTAACAAGATAATATTCATACCTACAACTCATATCTGGAACTTTAGAGGAATGATCAGGGCTTTCTCTCACGTCGACTCCACGACAAAAGGGACGATTACAATTCTGATATTATTAACTTCTCATTTCTGGATAACCAAAAATATTTAGCTTTGTTTTTCTAAAACGTTGACAATTGCCATGTGAAAAACAACAGAAAAAGTGACGTTTTCTTGCACCTATTTTGTTAATGATCACATTTTGTAAAATATATTTTGACACGAGTTGACCAGACAGAATAAACAAGGAACTATAACCACAACAACGCCCAACTTGTGTACTGCTGTGAGTACCAATGCAATGGTAGTAAAACTGCTCCCGGCGATGTGATGTTTTGTGACGACAAAACATTTCATTATCATTGATAATCGTGGCTGGTCTTCTGATCACCATTCGTAATCTTGTAGTGTGATCCTACCAAACTGCAATATACGTTTGGTGTGAAGTTGAACCAAAGATTTAAACCATTAAACCAGACCTTTGTCTAGGATTTTGTGGTTCAAAAACTGAGCAATAATTGACCACTTCCTAATTCAATAATTCCATTACTTGTGTTAATATGCTTGATGTTTCTATGCATGATTATTAGGTGAGAGTTTGGTGTTGAAGCAACAGATGAGGTCCCGCAGGTATCATGCTGTTTGGAATGCTCATCAACTGGTTAAATATGAAAAATGTCACCTGCGCGATCCCAGGGAAAATGTAGATAGGTTTGCATGTGGTCCTGTTTTCCCCATTATCGGTCACTCTGCTTCCGAAATTCTCTTCAGGATCTCGCACACTTGTTTAAATTGTCAGTTCATGTATGGTACAGTACAAAAAATCCTTGAGAGCTTCCGAGGAATAAATCTAAATGTGCTTCGGATAGGCTCTAAGACGGTCTGACTCCTATTTACATGAATGGGAATATTGAATGCGAAAATAGTCGACCAAATAGCTATGCAAATATAAAACAAGCCGTTTGCAGGAAATGCCACAATATCAAGATTTAGAAGAAGGCTATATTGTCATCTTTAGCTCGTACCTAAAGTTGAGAAAAGTTAAAAAAAAAATCTTTTTTTTCTTCTGAAAATCGTGTGCAAACCTGATCACGCATCAGTGTGAATGTCATTTATGCATTTATCTATTTATTTAAAATTTATTCATTAAATACATATATATTCATCATAATTACTAGCATTTCTTAAATATTTTAATTTACTTTTATTCATTTTCATAGATCAGTTATGTTACATACCGTACTGATTTTGTCATGTGTGATATTTCGTTTCTTTGTGAGGGGAATGTGTATTGTAAGCTGTCCTGGCTGACACTAATCCGTAATCACAGCAGGCTTTCGACTTCACATGTTAGCTCTTGTCACCTGAGTTAACTAGTACTTCTCACCTTTCTTAACTAGCATGTAACAGAATAATAAGGGGTTGAACTCCGACATGAATTGTTTGCTCTAAAAATATAGATAGGGCTGGTCATGCTAAACAACCAATCAAGTGACAATGGCCTTATGATTGGTTAGTGTCCAAATTTGATCAGTTTTGCTGATCACATGATCCCTGCACCACATACATCATGTACATAGTAATATTATTTTTTTCCCGTTTGGTTGGCTAAATAATTATATGTTAATTATAATTAATCAAAATTGTCCTTGGGGTATAATATGTCGATCCATGCAGCTCTATTTTACATATGTATCAATTATGATTACCATTGCATCTCTGAGAATGAGTACATGAAAATGCAGCTGCACCAAAATTCATTACATCACACTTACATGTGGTCATGGAACAGCTCTCTAGGCTTGTCAAAAGTCCTTGAAATTAACCCATATTTTAGGGCCAACTATGTAATTTGTCGCCATCCCTATTACATGCCGAATGATGGCAAAATTACTCGTTGCCAATGCCACCAATTGCTTGTTCGTCAACCAGACCCTGTTGGAATACTCCAAAGGCTGAGCGATTCTCTGTTCACCTGCAATGTCACCGGACAAGGTTGAATATTTTGCGATGGTGAGTTCTCTCCACCTACATGTACTTACATGTATGCATAGATACATGTATTGTTCGCCAGCCATATCTCCAATTCAATTCTGTGGATTAGCACTGTACTTCAGTCTTCACCCATGGGACAAAGAATTTACCCTATTCATTGCAAGGTCATTGCATTCTGAAAACCAGGAAATAACTGGCATGTTCAACAGGTTCACACCAGGTGAGTGAAGTGTGTCATTTGGTCCATGACATCTTTATCTAGACCAGAGAGAGGCTTGAGTAACCCACTCACAGAGCGGAGTAAAAATGGTGACTGCAGACAGCTGGTGACATCTCCAATGAAACCCAACCTCATGAATAGGCACACTCTGCTCAATTCTGATTAAAATTGTAAATTTGTTGAAGCTAGCCTTTAGTGAAAAATAAATAAAATTTTCATTACAAATTTCAACAGTTGTAATGTTGTTCAAGCTTTGCTGACCCGAGCAATTCTAAAATCATTCGACTGTGCGAAGCATTGTCAGGTGATCTGTGACGTCAATACTCTAATGTAGAGTGAATTTAGAGGTGTGGTCAAACTTGCCAGTGATGTACTCAAACTTATGGCGAAAAACATGAAAAGAAGTTGCGAGTTTGTCTCGCATGTCCATCATCTGTGTTTGTTGTATGAGATACATCTGTCTGTATGGAGTCAATTGTGATCAGACTGAGTATACCTACAATCCTACATGTACATGTATCTTTACTAGAGCGAAGAAGAACCCTATTGATTGGTCAAAAGGTCAGGGGTCACAGGTAAAACCCATGTGAGGAAGGGTTGAAATATTGCATGATCTGTATGATAACTTCAGTTTAATATTAGAGGCTGTGGATTGTTATGAAATTTAAGGACTATAGTATTTTTCTTATAATTAGTCGCGGGTTTGAGGGCTTCTGTAAAATCAGCCGTATGGTTAAAATCAATTTTCTTTTTTAGAACGTATATAAGAAAGTTATATCTATAGAATGTCATACCACTCTCCGTGATAACTGCTACAAAACTTGAGTTTTAGAGCTTTTTTGTACTACCCGGGTTAAATGCCATAAGGGTTGTTCACGTGAATCTTCACCAATACATGGTATGTCGTCATAATCTATTCCTTTTTCTCTGGCCAAAGGGCAATAGGCGGGGTGAGATGTCATTCAAGGGTTGCTCTGTTTGTCGTTTGGTTATGAAGACATGAGATTAAACTATTGTCGTTGACAAAGAACGAAAGATTCGAGAATACGGGTGGACCAGTACAGCCGCTATGTTATGCAAATGTCCTCGACACCTCAAAGATTTGGACGCCTCTCAGACACAGCATAACCGTATCACTTCAATAGTATGGTGATCTAGTTGGACCAAAAGTGTGCCCCGCATTACCTCATCAAAAGCGTGAGCGACAACGCAAAGGGTGACGTCGTCTTCCAAAACACGATGTCGCCCTTTCGCATCGTAGGTTTACAAATGTAATTAACGAGTGAGCAATCAAATTAAACTATACACTTACAATACCGTTGATGATGTCCGACTCTAATCGACTGGATCAATAATGGGATATTTGCTATAAAAATGTAAATATAGGTCATACGGCCATCCATAGATTACACCGTCATTGAAATAAAGATCGTGTGAAGTTGTCATTTTAATTCATGCAGTCACACATGGAGGCATTGCCCCTGTCCTTGTGAAGGTACATGTAACATCGATTGAGGACACTTTCCCATATATAGAACTGAATAGCTCACCCCGCCTATTGCCCTCTGGCCAGAGAAAAAGGAATAGATTATGACGACATACCATGTATTGGTGAAGATTCACGTGAACAACCCTTATGGCATTTAACCCGGGTAGTACAAAAAAGCTCTAAAACTCAAGTTTTGTAGCAGTTATCACGGAGAGTGGTATGACATTCTATAGATATAACTTTGTTATATACGTTCTAAAAAAGGAAATTGATTTTAACCATACGGCTGATTTTACAGAAGCCCTCAAACCCGCGACTAATTATAAGAAAAATACTATAATAAGGTGTCTCTCTGTATCTGTCTGACCCATCAACATATATTTTGTAGTGGCACTGTAGTTGATGTATCAAGCATTGCAATTCTTGTATCTACAATATACGTGTATATGTTGTTTCCATGAACTGGTGCTTTGCAGAAAGTTTCCGGCCAACTTCTGGGAACAACAATGAGGTTAACCCAATTCTTGTCACCGGCTCCTGAAAAATTCTAGGAATCGGAGGATTTGTGACACAGACAGTGTACATTTACATGTAGTTTTTGCAAAAGTTACAAATATCTCTGTATTGATATATGCACATGTAGAGGGCCTTCTTTGAATGAAATTGGAGATGCCAGATTCAAGTTTGTGAGAAGAAATTAGAATTCTCAGTTTGGCCAGGCCTGTACTAAGGAGCTCCGCATGTACATGTAAGAGCTCAGAAAAGCCAGGGTCTTATTGTTGCAAAACTTTGGCCCACCAGGATACTCAAGAAGAATCTGACCATCTGATGGTTCATCTTAAGCTGTCAGAGTTTGTATATTGTACAGCTATTGGACAGCTCTAGAAGTGAGTGATCACTGATAATGCAACAAGTAATAGCAGGGTTCAAATTTTGCACCTATCCAAAAGTGGTGCAGACGTGAAAATTCTGTAAAGGATGTGTTAAGTACAGTATACATTTTAGGTGCTGCAGTAAGAAACAGCATTTTCGTTTCAGTAGTATAACTGCCAACTTTGGCATGTTTGGGTATTTCAAAGTACAGTATATGCCTAACAATTAAACTGGTCACTGTTAGCAAAATGTTGGGTGCACCTTTCGCGAAACGTTGGCGAAAGGTTCACGAAAGCATGTGCGAAAGGTTGATAACTTACGATTATTTCATATTCATTTCATAGCTTTCGCAAAAGATAGGTCATGATCGTAACTGATGTAAAGCAATCAGCATCTGACGAGACAAGATGGGAACATACGCGGGAGTGTTAGATCTTCGTCGCATTCCTTGGCGACAATTGCATATGTTTTAGGACCACTATTCTCGATTTCACCCATCAAGATCCAAAAGGGCCTGGAGACATGAAGGTATAGTCGGCTTCCATCACCGAAGGCAATAACTCTTGTTTTGTCAGCGATATCACCATTTTGAGATAGAAATGTCGACTCAGAGATGTCTACCCTCTTCATAGCAACTGGACATGCCCCGTATTATTGTTATTCAATTCCTTTATTGTATAAACATCCAAAATAGACCGTATGGGTGTTTCTTTGCTAAGGTGCTACCATTTAATGGTAAATGCAAGCCCTATTTCCATCAGATTTTTGTGTTATAAATTTTGAGGAGAGAACAATAAATATGGTTCCACAACTTGCTTTGACAACTGTTCAGATACATTCTATAATACGGGAGGCAGTTGTGAAAGTTAATTACTAAAAAAGATTAAAATCTAATCATAATGGGCTGTTTTCTTGCATTTTGACTGTGACCTGCTTTTACCATACTACCTTTTGATTGTGTTATTTGCCATCAAACATTCAGTTGAATAAATGTTTATTGGTGATCACACAAAATTGATACCAAAACTATGTTTCTATGTACAATTTAAATGTTCAAATCAACTCATTTATCGAAAAAAATATGATTTCTTTAAGATTTCTGGTTGGACTAACATTGTCTATCCTCTCTGGCCATGGCATCTTTATGCTGGAATACTGTTGAACCAGATGGACAAATTAACCAATTTCATCAAAGTGTTGATGATGCTTGTACTTGTAACTGAAGTGAGTCAAATTTGATCTACCTTACTTGGGTTGAAGAAAAAATACATTTTAATAATCAAGTTAATATTGTCTGTCCTATGTTCGTCCAACCACAAAGTGGTCTAATTCTCCAAATATTGCATGGCTCAATAATGACAATGTGTTCAATGCCATCTGCCTTTGTCCATTGACATTACTTATGGATGATACTTTGTAACACTGTGAGTTCTCAGGTTAACATTAACAATGTTAATGTTAACCTGAGAACTCACAGACTTAAAAATAAATGTGTCTGTCCTTGTGTTGGACGAACCAAATTTGTGTTACAGGCGACACCTGACGCTCAGATAAAACAGTGTGCAAGCTGTTGAGAGACAAATGGACTTATCATCTGGCATTCATGAACATGAATTTTGTCATTTGCAAATCATTTAACCCTTTCACCGATTATTTCCCCTGACAAAAGTGACCTGCTGACGATCAATTCCCTGAGAACTGTTAAAATTTGTATATGTTGTCTTTGGAATGTTAGAAAACGTGTTTGCGTCTGAGATTTGTAGAAAAACATAGGGACCCCGTCTCCACAATGAACACTCCGGTGTTATTTGCTCCAGTTTTATAGCAAAATAAATCAAATAGCATACAAAATTAGGTTTTACTTCAAGAGAATGCGCTTTCCCCGGCTTTCTCGACTTGAAAACGTCAAAATTCAACGGAGAAATCGTCTTTTTTCGATCGCATTTGACAGTGTTTATCTTGAGTTGTACTCGTCCATTTGCAATGTTTGACCTCTCATTGGAAAGTGTGGGCTTTCCCCTTTCTGTACATCACATGACCTGGGACGGATGGCAAAAATAAAACGGAGGATACGATTGGATTGAAAATGATGTAATTCCATTTTTCCAGCCACTGTCTACGCGCTTCTTATCTGCTGGCGGATGGAGGTCACGTGGGCGAAATTACGCATACCGATTGGCTCGTCGTCCGAAGACGGCTCTTAGTTGGTTGTCAAACTTTGTGGATCAAGACTCGTAAAAATATGGAAATAAACTTTGCCGGTTGTCGTTGGCAGTTTTAATCGTCTGGGGAATATTCACCACGCTTTACCAGTCGTGTAACATCAAAAATACAGGAGTTAGGATGAGGTTTTCGATGATTTTTTTCATTTCTGCGGCTTGCTGCCGAGAGGCCCGTCACACGGTATGTGGAAAAAAACGCATTTTTCGCTCCGATTTTTTTCGTTCAACATCTAATTTTGCTTTATTTCTTTTGCGGAACAAACAAACAATTTCGAGAATCAAATTGATCAAGGTTTTGACTTTCCAGAAGTATACAGTGTTTGATAGGTTTCCGTTAAAACGAATGCAAAAAAATAAAAATGCTGTACCCATCGTGATGGCCAACAGGTTTAAAGCTAACCCGATCAACCGGGGATGGTCGTACGAGTGGCACTCTCGTTATCCCCGTACACCGGGTTTAATCGGTGAAAGGGTTAAAAACATTACCAATTTTTTTGTCAATAAAAATACAGAATATCGCCAATTTATGTTGGTTGGACTAACAGAAGACAGATATGTTGGACTAACATACATGTAAGACAGACATGTTGGACTAACATAAGACAGACATGTTGGACTAACATAAGACAACTTTTGTTGAATCAGGGGAATAGATGGATTTCCTTTATCATTCTCAGTGGCAAATCTCAGTTAACAACTTTATATGAATTATTATCTAGCTGAAACATATAGGATGCAATTCTCATTATAACGCTGTCCGTCTTCTGTTTGTCCAACACTGTCTGTCCTCTGTTTGTCCGACACTGTCTGTCTCTCTCTCATTTGTCCAACACTATTTGGCAGTTTAAACGTTTGTGAGTAACAATTACAGACTTGAACACAGTTTACGTAAGTATTTACTTATTTTTCCACATCTAGCTAACTTTTAGAATCAATTCATGCTGGAATAGAGGGAATTAGACATTTTATGGCCACTTTCCTGTCTCCGTTTGTCCGACACATTATTTTATGTTGGACATAATTATGATCTAAAGGAGCATTCATAGTTAAATGATATATTTATTTCTAAGATTTGGGATACTTTTGGGCTAGGAAAGCAATGACCAATAAATATGTTTGGGAATCATGGAGAAAATGCATAAAACTTCATTTTTGTCTGTTCTCGTTCGTCCAACACCAAGTTCAATGTGCATGATAAAACTAGATTATTTCTTTTGAATCGGGTGAGGCATTATCTTCAAACAAATTTATTGATGAACCTCAACAATCAGTTAATCTATAGAAAAGAAATATTTTGTGAAAAAAGTAGGTTTATATTTTGTCATGGATGTCACACAAACGGTAACACCTAATCAAAGAAACACCCGTATCAGGGATTCATACAAGTCAAAAATTTTACCACCGAAAACTCAATATTACTCAAAATTGAGTTTTCCCAATGGTAAAATTGAGTTTTCAAAAAATTTTTACCGCCGATCCAAACATTGCGATCGAGTTTTCATTTTTTTTTACCACCGATTCACTTATTGGTATTGAGTTCTCAAATGTTTCAACCACCACCATGCTGGTGTCAATAACACATGATATTGATGGTTCAGCGGTAGTTGATAATGGCACTTTCCAAAATAGATTCATATTACTCCATATTCAATATTTCAGTTCAACTTTAATTAAGGCATTAGCCACCTGTCTAAGCCATTTACTTGTGTGGTTCATCATAAAACATTCACAGAAACAAGAGCTTTTGGTCTGGGCCGATTCATATCGAAAAACATGTAATGTACATTGAAACTAACCACGGAAAATGAACATCCAACTTCTGATCATTTAGACAAAAACAATATTTTATCCCATCAGTAGGAGGTATAACTCTTAAAATCATGCTTAGCAAGTCTGAAAGATTTCAAGAGAATCATGTCAAAACTCTAGGCTGATGTTTTAATTGATTAGTACATTGCAATGAATTGGAGAAATGGTGAAGTCTGAATCCCAATAACTTTGACAAAAATCTGAATTGTCTAAAAAATCTGAATTGTCTAAGGTGCACATGAGGCATGCATGTGAAGTTTCAAAATCATCCTGTAGAAATTGTGGAGTTAAATGTCAGTGATACACTGAAATTATGTCAACACTTATTGATTACACAACCACGATTTGACATACAAACGGACAGAAGGGCAGACAGAGTAAAAGAAATAATGCTTGGCAAAGAAATGGCAAAGTCTGATTCCAGTGAGTTTTTTATCCTTGGAAAAATGCGCACCAAACACGCGCGAAAAAAACTGAGTTGTAGTGAATAAATATTGAGATTCATTTAGAGATAAGTCGAGTTCCCAACTGAAAATTATCAAGCAAAATCGTTGTTGTTGTTGTTGCCTTCACTCTTTCAACTCGCGAGTGTTACTGTTACGTCACGTTAGCGCTTGTCCGCTTGTCGGGAGCAAGTAAAAATCGGCACGGGCAATGCAACGTTCATGTTAGCTGCCCATATTGGCAAGCACGACTTTCTTCCGATTAAAATACTCGCTGACGAAGTTTTATTGAGCTCTTATTCTCCGAAATAAAGCGTCAGAATCACTCAGCTTGTTCTGGTTCTAGTTTCGTTTTCGACTTGAAGTTGCCAGGCATGAACAGTCGATATAAATATCTATAGGCTAACTGCGCCACATCAGAGCCAGTCAATATAGTGAAGTTCATTCAATTTATCCATTAGTTCTGCCTTTCAAGCGGATGGTGTGCAAATCTTGCGGGAGATTAACAACAACAACACCACAGTGGTAGCACGCTTTCTGCGCCTGTGAAAGGTAAACTTATTGTCATTTTCGCGGTAAGATCGTCATTCGATTGAGTTTATTTCGTAATTTGGGGCTGTCAAATTAACTTTGACCATGTCTGGCGAATTGAGTTTTCCACAAAAAATTGAGTATTTGTCCAGTAAAACGAAAGCAATTGAGTTTCTCACCATACGAATTGAGTTTTCAAATTTTTTTTACCACCGAATACCGGTGGTAAAAACCGACTTGCATGAATCCCTGCCGTATACAAGTTGGGGAGAGACAACTCCTCCCCAGAACATTTAAGATCAACATATAATACAGAGTCAAAGAAGCAACCAACATTTAGGGGAGACAGTGCTACTCATACAAGTAGTCAATTTTATGTTTCCCATTACTTATATCAGAAATGAACTTCTGCTTATATCACTAGAATACAAACGGATGCGATATAGAGCACTAACATGACCGATGACCAGGAACTTTTACTGTTACTGTTTTTTGTTTTTCAAAACAGTTGTAAATATACTTTGCAATTAAATGTGAAGTTTCTACTACCGGGTTGGGAAACATTTTCAAGTGATCTGATTTAATTTTGACCATTCTGGCAGAAGTTTCTTCAGGTTTGAATATAAAGATTGTCTTTCAACAGAATATAAGGAACATTGTGTTAGAAAATGACATTCATCTTCTACCTGTCCGGGACACTCACTACAACATCAGAGTTCTCTCGGAATCTCAATTTTAGAATTGATGAATGACTGGCTGATGCCATGTTATAGATTGGGCTTCATGCACTCTGAAGTTCATTTTGATGTGAAAGATTTCAATTCCAAAAGCAAGCCATACAGCACAATGAACTCGAATGAGGGCTGATTGTGCGACTAGATGAATACCGTGATACAGCTTCAGGCACCAGTACATATGATCTCAATTTTGCATGAATCCCGGTTTACATCATGGACCGGCGAGGAAAACCGGTATGTCGACGTGACTTTATATTAACAATACATCTGCAAAATTTAGTATACAAACCTAATTAATGCCATCGAAAACAAAACACACCAGCAAATGAAAAGAAATAGTTGACAGCTAGACAAGAATATAAACAATTTTCGACATGTATTTCCTCAAACATCGTTCGCATATACCTTTCGTGAAAGGTTCAATTCCGACTTGTTCTCAGTCAACATATGCGAAAGGTATGGCGCAAGGTACTGGCGAATCATTCGTGAAATGTTCGGGAACGATTCGCCACATCTTCCGGCTATCAGTTTAATTCTTGGGTGTACTGTAAAACAGTACATAGGATACCCTGTGCATATCATATATATATATTTATGTCTCCAGGCCCTTTCGGATATATATATATATATATATCATAACCGGTTTCGCTCTTTTAGAGCTTGTCAAATGACGAAGTTAACATGCTTTTAGATACAATTTATGTAGTGCAGAATGTTTACAATTATTTTTGCATGGTTATATAAAGTCATAATAACAGAACAAGTATAGTCAAATACAATATATATATATATATATTTACCCCTCGGCCAAAATTTGGCTGAAGGGTGTTGTCGTTGTCATGTACGTCCTTCCGTCTGTCCATCACACCTTTCTTGTTACCAAGATATCTTCAGGACGACTTAACCTAGGCACACCAAACTTGCAGTGCACATCCATATGCTCGTGACTCAGAACCCTATTGAATTTGGACCCGATTGGTTGGAAACTTTGGTGGCCATCTTCAATTTATGCGAAACCATTAATCTGGTTTATCTTCATTTCGCTGTTCAGTGTGAACTTGATATGGATCATCGATGCATCAAGAAACTTCAAAGTAGCTGCAGGCTCGGGCAATATGCATATCCTTGGGGCAACAAACTGCATATTCCCATTAAAACAAGGCAATAATTTCATATACATGTAATTATCAACTTACATGTATCTCTGTGCTGATCTACATGTATTATCCCTCAAGGAAAATATTGATGGATGTGTTATTTTGCTAGGGCACAGTACAGGTACCACTGAGTTGGTTGTTTTCACTGGGCAACATAACTTATCATGCACGAGGTCGTGTAAATCTCGCAACGCACGTTTAGTTGTTCGATGACAGTTGTTAGTTACTTCAGTAATATTAATATTCTTAAGTACGATTCTACTTGAAATTAGAGCTGTATTCTGTAGCTAAAAGCAGCTTGACGAACTGCTCTGTGATCCACTGTTTGTAGCGCCAGTGAGAGAACCGGGCGCTGTAATTATCTCCTCTTGGTGTTTATTCCATGGCGGGGTGGAATATGCAGTTTCAGTGGACAATAAACACCCACATAACTGGGGAATATGCAGTTTTATCTCACTTCAACTTATATAGGGACACACTCTTATCAATATAATAATGTGATCTTGTCCTACATGTACATCATGTATGTAGTTGTCAAACAGAGTAGTAAGTACTCGATACATGTACGTAGGTTTACATCAATAACTGGACTGAGTCCCAACAGCCAAAGGGTTTTTGCCCCATTCATCAGGGTTCCCAGCCACTCAGGGAAATCAGGGAAAATGATTTTCCAGTCAGGGAAAACTCAGAGAATTTGAGAAAAATACCCAACATCACAGAAAACTCTGGGAAATTGAGTAGCAAGAAAGGCTATATGGCTGGCTGGCCATATTTTGGCTTTTTAGTGCACACCAGGGATGCACATTTTCCTTCTTATTAAACACCTCATTAAGGGCTTATCTAGCATAGCTTGAACTCTTATCAGGACTAATTCTTTCATAACTGCATGCAATGTGACTATGAATTCTGAACACACACATTCTGGCCAGTGGTTGTGCTTATTTTGCATATCTGTATTGTATCTTCATGTTACTCACTGTTGAAACTATCACATATTTCTCAGGGAATTTGAGAAATTAATCGGGGAAATATCAGGGAATTTTGTTTCCATGTTCATCATCCCTAGTCATGGCTTGTCTATATCAAATCCATGCCATGGTGGATATCTTATGAGCCAGAATGATTATGAATTGGTTGATTCGGAAACATTCCATAGAGCATTCGTGACCTCTCCGAATATGCCCATATTTGAGCAGATTAGGCACAAGGTAATGTGTTATATTTCATCCCCTCTGCTTGTTTTGAATGCACATGTTTCATATCCATCATTGTTTTAACTTGAGAGGCTCCCCCATGTGGTTTCTCTCAGGGACTTCAAAGAGTTTTTCCTTCAACTTTTCTTCGTATGAACTCCGCCTTCGTTGAAATATACTGAGATCCCACGAATGTTGTGCATTGTCTTGAAATGCTATCTGTTCATAATCGACATTGGCTGTTATTCTTAACTGACAGTTCCAGTAAGTTTCTTTGATAAGCAGTTAGAAGTCAGCTTAGAAAAAGTTGGAAGTATCTCCAACAAAACCTCCGCTTCACAGCAATAAAGATCCATAGAATAGCCTTGTGTTAGTTCCAGTAAGGCCTAAATTAAAACAGATCCTGGTCAGTGAGTTTGGGTCGGTTGGTCGGAAAAAGTTTTTATTTAAAAAAAATTGTTTTTATTGCTGAGTGGTCAGTCAGTTTCTAAAAAAATTATAAATCAATTATTCCTCATAGTTAAAGGGAACGTAAACTCTGGTGAAACTTGCATGGCCATGTAAAGCTTTTTCCTCATAGAATCCAAATCGTTTATCAGATATTTTTTTACAATTTTTTCAAAGCAGTACTAAACGTCTTAACTTCGTTACACTGGACGAACATAGAGGCCTCCATGTTCGAAGAATCGTGACGTCAGTGGACACTAGTTCTTCTGCCTCTGGAGGTAAAAACGCGTCAATTTGCAGAGGTGCAGTATTCGAGACCGTAGCTTACAAACATGAAGGAGGATGACAGTGCGACGTGTCGGGATTACCTGGTACATTGTGACAGCCAAATGCAGAGCAGCCCGGCATCGTAGAATATCTGTTAGAATCAGGCTGTATTCTACATCAAAGCTAATCGATAACATTGCCTCTGTTAGTCAGGGAACGGATGAGTGCATGAAAACGACCATATTCGGCCATGTTATCTCGACACAGAGAATGTCCGATGACGTAGGAGATTATCGGCACAACTGAATTTTACGCTTTCCCATTGGATAAAAATCCTGCCCAAAACAAACATGGCGGCGCCCCCAAGAAATTCCAAATCACGGTATTTTCTATGTTTGCGTCTGTCTCATTCATTGGAAAAAAATGAGAAAAAATATTTGTCACGATTTTTTAAATCTATCGGGATTGTTGTATAATTCCCGCGGTGTTTTCCTGCAGAGTTTACGTTCCCTTTAATGAAAAAGGGTGCTGCTTTTTGTTATGACTGCTAAATAAATATGCCCTATAACATACTTAGCAGAAATTTATCCCCAATTATTATGACAAGACTGCCGGAACAACAAATGAGAAAGAAGTGTAACTTGTCATTGATGTTGATGTTGTGTGACTCCCGTCCGATTGACATGCCGTCAGCTCCATGCTGCCATTTTTGCGTAGACAGCCACCTCTCTTCTCTGCTGGGGATTCTGCTTGTTGGGCCTGGTACAGAGTATTCAGACCTAGGTTATGGAGGATGGGCTTATTGGGCTATGTTTTTCCTGGAAACAGTCTACTGTAACTGTATGGGATACGTATACAAATATATAATGGATACCAGTACTCTGTAAATATATGTTTTTGTTAGGTAATATACATCATCATGAACATGACAAGTGATTAAGTCCTGAGGACATGTGTTGGAGTGACTGTGTTTGTTACATTATATAAACTAGGATGTTACATATATCTGTTTACTTTAAAAACTGTTCAAAGATTAGCCTTGAAGGCATTGGTTATATGTAGCTGTTATTCCAAACAAACATGTGTCACTGTGCATGTGACAACCTATAAATCAGGTCACCCAGCAGTGTATAAATATGTACACATGTATATAAGTACAACATCTGTAAACAGGACCAAAGATCTATGTATTTGGATTCAGTACTCCGGCCTTCAGCCACCCGGATGTACTGATGTCAAAGTTCTCAATTCTCGGTCACCAGATGATGTATCATCATCATGTCAGTGAAAAAAAAGTAAACAAATTTGCGCATGTATTATTCTATAATTGGATGAAAAGTGCAGTTGTACATGTACATAGATATTGTATGATGTGTATTTATTGCACAAATGATTTTATGCTGTACATACAATTATTTGTAAGACTCTGGATGGATGCTGAATCGGTCTCTTTTGTTGATACCATGCAGCTGGTGATTTGTTGTAGAGTTTATCCAATAGACTTCCTGTTTTTGACAATATCCGGAGGTTCTGTTTTCTGGGTTTGATTGATCACACTTAATCTGGCAGTGTAGGGGAATTTTGCTCGTGCTTCGAAACCAAGAAAAATTGAGAACTGCAATTTTGTGACTAGCTTGTGCCATTGGGACCATTTTGAGCCTATAGGACATGGAACAACAGTTAGTTTAATGCACCTGAAGTTTTGAAGCATTGGTTACATGTAGGAAAGATCGAATATTATTGAGCAAAAACGACCTTTTTTACAGCCATTTTAGAGAGCTGCAGGATTCCGTTGGTGTTCTTTAAATGGTACATCTGAAAGAGATGCCATAGTTCTAAAGATCTGAACCCAAACATCATCCAGGGCTTGTCGACCACAGGTGTTGATCCTGGACATAAATGTAGCCTTCACATCTATGCAGGGCTTGTTTTTTCACGGGAATCCGATTCCTGTCCGCACTTCCGCAAAATGATTCACGGGAATCCAATGTTCAGATTTGCGTATTTCCCGCAGAGTTACCATGGTTACATTTGAGAATCTGTTCGGATTTCAGTAAATTTTGACGAAAAGCAACTCCTGCAAAGGAGCCTTCATCAACCTCACACTGCTACAGATAAGTGTGGTCTTTTGATTTTGATTTAAAAATTGTGTTCAATTTCTTTTCTTTTTTTATTCAAAAAACTTACATGTACAGGTGGAGGTTCTCGTAAACAAGGTGAACATTTGGTTGATAATAATAATCATGGATTTGTTTACTGTTGTTTGCAATTTGCATCATGCTTAAAATATGCTGTGGTGATATGTCCAATTAGTGTTTCCTTTAAAAGGGGGACCCTCGGCGGGCAAGTGGTCTAAGGCGTTTCGCTGATGATCACTAGCCTCACACCGCTGAACCTGCATGGGTTCGAGCCAAGCTGGTGCATGCAGTGAAAGTTTGCTAGTTACTTGCCAATGGGCGGTGGTTCTCTCCGGGTATTCCGGCTTCCTCAGTCATTCAAACTGGTGGTCACCATATGAGTGAAACAAACTTGCCGCGTGTGACATTAAGCCAAATCCCCCCCCCCCTCCCCCTCCTAATTCAGATATAATCTGTGGAACACTTCTGGTACTCTGATCAGTTTTAGGGCAATCTCCGCACAGTCGTATGTCAGTATAGCGCTGCTCGGGGAATGGCTCAAGTCCTTTTCACAGCCACTATAATTGTAGGACGCAAACGTTGTGATTTGACTGGAATATTGTTGAAAGTGATGTTAAATCAGATAACCCTTATTCATGTAATGTGGCAAGTTTGAAGTCTTGATGATAAAACTAATCTTTAGAGGGTACCAAATCGGCCAACAAGGTCCACCCCCCCCCCCAACCCCCCCCACTTTCCCCTTTCAGGCTGATTTAAAATTATTTAATTTAATTGGTAAAGCATGTAGTTCAATCAAATGTCTGGGAGAAAAAATTGAATGTCCTCTTCAAAATGTCATTTAAAACTGATTTGACCGCCTGAAAGATCTGTGTTCTTGAAAAAATGGCAAGACATGTGTCTGGAGTATTTGCGTGGGGGTCGGTCAGTAAAGGTTACCATATCCAGCCACAGTGCTTTCTGTATGTTAATAAGATTCAGAGAGCTCAGAGCTACATGTCATCAAATTCCAGTTTAGTAGACTTTCCACAGTATCCTGTTAGTCCAATGGCTGGTGATTCCGTGTCTCATTACATGTAGGATTATTATGGACCAGTTGGGGACTACATCACTGGGCAGGGTCAATTCTGAATTGCCAGGCTTTCCTGAAGGCCTAATGACTGTATCCCAGTCAGGGTTGGATATGTGGGATTGACCATCCAGCTTGGTTTGTTTGGATGCTATAGTGTAAGTTGTGCACCATTCTATATAGATCTAAAAGGTTTCTTTCAAGTCTTTGGTGGTTGGTGTGCGCACACTCAAGACTGTTTGACCAAATTTTTTTACGTTTTTTTAATGGTCAAAACAAGCTAACACTACATTGTAGAAGCAAATTGCATTAAGTAGTACATGTACATGTACATGTGATGTTCAGTTGATTTATGTATTGTTTACAATATATATGTCACTCCAGGTGTGACAAAAAAAAAATGATTGACCAATCCTACAATGTCATAATCCCCACATTCTATTATGAAGAAAGACAATTCTATTACAAATTGCCTCACCTTGAATCTTTGTGAACAGTTTCCAATGATAAGATCAATTAACGTCATGAAGTAGGTCTACAGGTACTTGTACACCTGGAAGGCAGATTCAGAATTCTCTTTATCATAGATCTGAGTACAACATAATCATGATTGTGATTTAGTACATGTACAAGAATAAAAATATGAAAAGTGGCAAACTGTCAAATGCTGAAGGACCATCCGGTTATGTACATGTATTTGTTTAATGAGGTTCATTTATTTAATTGTTCTTCATGAATAAACATCTATTGAATTGTAGATTTTTATTAATTGACTAATTTCATGTATGTCATAATTTATGATCAGTCATGCGCTTCGTTGATGTTTATGTATATGACGTGTAAAATTTATCAACCTCGTCAAAATAACAAGCAATTATTATGAATATGTGTTTGTGAATTACCCCTTGGACAAAATTGGCCTTGCGGGACGGGGTATTGTCGTCATCATGTACGTCTCTCCGTTTATTTAGTCGTCTACATTCTCTCTTTTTTTGCATTAATAATCTCAAGACTACATGTAACTGTGTTACAGACTTGTACATCACACATTAATGTAACATTGTACACATTAGCCATCCCTCTGTCAGCAGATCAGACCAGCATGGCCAGGGAGCATATAGATACAGGTACATGTATGCACTGATATACTGAGGGACACTTATCCTTATTTAATATACTGAAAATATTTTAAAAAGGGAGAATCCAAAAATCTAAATGCATTTCACCTTGAATGACTCTTGTGTACATATATCTGTTTATACATGTACCAAACTACATCCTCATCATTGCTCAATACATGAAATAAGATCTGAAGTGGTGGATGGTTATTGTAAACAGAATCTGCGTTTAATATACCAGTGTTCGAATTTAAGAAAAATTTGAACCAGTCCGCTGGACTGGTGAGCTAAAAATGTAACTAGTCCGCAAATATTTTTACTAGTCCGTTAATATTAAATAAAAGATGTGGGAACATTTGTCATCATGAATATTTTGTGCTCTGTGATGGTTGCTACTAAATAAGAAATTAATAATTGTGCATTTCTTGAATTTCAAATCTTGAGCGCGTGTGAAGATAATCACAGACAACCAACCCCGTCGGCTAGACTTTGACGGCGACTTTGACTGCAAGTGTCGTCGCGAAAAGCACTGCTTCAACAAACGCCATTTCAAGCCAAAAAATCAGTAGATTTCTTTCGAAGTTGATGGAGAATATGTTTAAAATTGTCCTGGTAAACATGATCAGGTCGACTGAAGCGTAATCATGTTGCTGATTTCTCGATTCCCGACCTGGAATTGGGAGCTTTATTTTCTGAAAAGATCGCCAACCTGCATTGCCATGCTGCATTACAGTCACACTTTACGGTATGCTGTCAGTGTTCGCACCGCTTTACGGTTGTTGTTGTTGTCGTAAAACGCGACCGTGGTGGTGATTTCGTTGGAATTTGGAATTTGCTGGAATTTTTTTTAGACTCGCACGATTTATTTAGACTCGGTCGGGTAACCGAAAACAGACATTTCGTTTTTCATTCTTTACAAATTGTGCGGAGATATCCAGAGAAATAGTTTACACAATGAACTGAGAGCTTTTTTTTGTTACCAGTCCGACGGACTTGTTGTTCAGTCACTCACACCAGTCCGTTTGATTTTTTACCAGTCTCGGACTGACGGACAGGTGCCAAATTCGAACTCTGTATACCCTTGGGCCAAAATTGGCCTTGGGGTATTATTGTTGTCATCATGTACTGTCTGTCTGTCTGTCTGTATATCTTCATTCTCAATAGCGCAAGTCTCATCAACGACTATGCGTACACATGCTCTAAGTTTTCATAGCATAGATAGGATTGGTGATAATGTTACCTGATCAGCATACTTTTCCAGAATATATATATACATGTACAGGGTTATTTTCAAAAGAATTTCAATTTAGGACCGACGAATACCAATCATGGTCTCAAAATACACTTGAATTGGGATCAGGGGTGGAATGCACCCTTATTGTCCCCCGACGCCCGGACGGCTAAAGGGGGACTATAGTATTGGGGTCCATCCGTCCGTGCATCCGTCTGTTTGTGTGTCGGTCCGACTTTATTTCCGGACAATAACCTACATGTACATGTATGAAAAACTGAATGGATTCTTTTCAAATTTGGTATGTGGGTACCTCGCCTCAGGATCTCGCTTGGTAATGTTCTTCACGCTGATCCACCTGTAGGTGGCGCCACCTGGGGACCTAGTTAAATTTCATTTCTGGATAATAACGTTTGAAAACTAAATGGATTCTTTTCAAATTTGGTATGTGGGTACCTCGCCTCAAGATCTTGTTTGGGATTGTTTTTCACATCAATTCGTGTATAGGTGGCGCCACCTGTGTGCCAAGTTTAAAATTTTGTTGCCGGATAATAACTTTTGAAAAATTGAATGGATTCTTTTCAAATTTGGTATGTGGGTACCTCACCTCAAGATCTCGCTTGGGATTGTTTTTCACATCGATCAGCCTTTCGGTGGTGCCACCTGGGGGCCAAGTTAAAATTTTGTTTCCGGAAAATAATTTTTGAAAAACTGAATGGATTCTTTTCAAATTTGGTATGTGGGTACCTCACTTTAAGATCTCGCTCGTGATTTTTTTCACGTCGATTCGCTTTTAGGTGGCACGAACTGGGGGCCAAGTTAAAATTTTTGTTTCTGGACAATATTTTTTGAAAACTTGAAAGGATTCTTTCCAAATTTGGTAAATGTGAGTACCAGGCCTCCAGATCTCGCTTGGGATTGTTTTTCACGCTGATCGGCCTATGGTACCACCTGGGGGCCAAGTGAAAACTTTTTTCCGTACAATAACTTTTGAAAAGTGAATGAATTTTTCCCAAATTTGGTATGCGGGTACATGTATCTTGCCTCAAGATCTCGCTTGGGATTATTTTTCATGCTGATCCACTTATAAATAACACCACCTGTGGGCCAAGTTAAAATTTCATTTCCAGACAAATATTCTGAAAACCTGAACGGATTAGGAGTCAAATTCAGTAATTGTGGGTACCTTGCCACTGGATCTCAATTGGGATTGCTCTCCATTAGGGGTAATGAATGTTAGGGTTCCAAGCCAAATCAATTACCAGATTTCAATGTCGGGGGACTTCGAATGTTCAGGTTTTCATTCATTCAGGGAATCCAAATTTAGTGACAATTTTGTTTTTCCGTTTACTACAACTGCATTTTTGTTTGTGAAAATTTAGACTTCAAATGTCCTTGCTGTTAACTTCTCAACGTTATAATTCTTATAATTAATATATACCTTTCAAACCAAATTAGTGTTCCACATTTGTTTTAAATTTTATTACTGAAATGACTTTTAAAAAATGAAAAAATTTGACTATCTTCAACTAAATCCGGATATCTTGATAATGGAGGCAAACTTGGAAAACATGATGCACTCTTATTTAGTACTATACATTGTATATTGATGAAAAATGTCATTCGGCTTGTCCATGCCGTTATCTAGTTAGGCCCGAGTGAGGTCTAAATAACCCATTCGCTGGGCAGAGTAATTAATTTTGAAACGGCGACCACAATCAGCAGGTGACATTCCAAGGAAATGTGATCTCATGAATGGATTATGCTCAAAACTGTTGAATTTATAATGAAAAATAAATATAATTTTGATTATAAATTTCAGTAAGTGTATGTTGTTGATATGAGTGGATCTATTGTTTTACTGTGTGAAGCTTATTTTCAGGTGATCTGTGACGTCCCTTACTCGACTGTCAAGTGAACGTACATGTATATACATGTTGGTACAGTAGAACTCACGAATATTTCTTCCGGGGAAACATCTAGAAGAGATCTGATAACAGTACCAGTATGAGTCTTCACTAAGAACTGTGCTACATGAACATATCAAGTTAGCTGAAGTAATAAGTGGTGGAGTGTCAAGTTTCAATACTGTTCCTTCAACAATTATTGTTTATCATCATATTCGATAAGGCCATTCACAATACTAAATGTTTGTGTTGCCCTAACAACTATTCACAATATTATTTGTGTTGCCCTAACAAACTTGGAAAAAGTTGGTGAGGTAGGCCTACATGTACATGTATGTAAGTTCCAATTTTTTTTTTCCTTGCAAAATATTGAAAATGTCATTGGGTATATGATTCCACAAAATTTTGTTAATATAAAACATGGAAAGAAATTTTATTTGCAGAGCCAATTTTTTTTCTCCAAAATTCATGGGTCCATGTACATGTAGGTAGAATTCCAGGAAACACATAATTTATTGTGGATGGCCTAACTGCAGGTAGTAGGTACATGTAACTTGATCGTGTAAATGGGTGTTTTCCTTTAGTCATATAATGTCCGCCAAGTACAGGTACAAAGTGGTTAAGGTAAAACCATGCTTTCATACCTGAGAGAATTTGGAGGGTCATGTTAGGGCGATTTATAGACAGATGTCAATATGATACTAGAGCTATGATTTTACTATAATTTGAAACGCGTGGCCGGATGTGTGTGTGGTTGCTCTCTATGCACTTCTAAACCGCTGGACGAAATAAGTTGAAAATTGGGGCTTGCACTCAGAGTGTGTCCTGGGCAGTTTTCATCTGGTTTTATAACTTGACTTGCCTAAATTGCCTTTAACTATGTTCTAAGTATATTTATGATACATGGTTTGATCTACCGGAAATTTGGGCCGAATTTAGGCCCCTTCACTAAAAAGTCCCTCTTCTCACGAATAAGGAAACATCGCAAAACAAAACAAAAAAATCTGTATTTTATTTATTCATTTATTCTCTTAAATTTGCATAAATGATATTCAACCTTGATCTTGGGACTCTCAGGTGCTGGTAAATGGGCTCTGTCTGATACATGTAGCATATCTGAGGGTCGTTAGTGGCATTTGAGTCTGAGGGTCTTTGATTTTGCATGACTCAATTTAACAGGAAATAATTTAGAGGCCCTACTCAAAATTTCTGGATGAAACCCCTGTAAATTCAGCGGAGAACTCAATGTGGTGTGGTACCACATGTCAACATTGGCCGCGAGGTTACCACCTCAAATTACATTGTAACCAGGAGCTATATCGTCAAATACTTGGACATTGCCTCAGATGACCTGAGGAGCTACATCATCTAATCCTTGAACATTGCCTCAGATGACCTGAAGATCTACATTGTCGGTCTAATCCTTGAACATTGCCTCAGATGAGCTGAGGAGAAGTACATCTTCTAATCCTTGGACACTGCCTCGGATGGACAGTGCCTCAGATGACATGAGGAGCTACATCTTCTTGTCCGTGGACATTGCCTTGGATGATCAAAGGATCATCTAATACTTGGACATTGCCTCGGATGACCTGAGCAGCTACCTCATCTAATCCTTGAACATTGCCTCTGATGACTTGAGGAGCTACGTCGTCTAATCCAAGAACATTGCCTCGGATGACCTGAGGCACTACATGTACATCATTAAATTCTTGAACATTGCCTCAGATGACCTGAGGCACTACATGTACATCATTAAATTCTTGAACATTGCCTCAGATGACCTGAGGCACTACATGTACATCATTAAATTCTTGAACATTGCCTCAGATGACCTGAGGCACTACATGTACATCATTAAATTCTTGAACATTGCCTCGGATGACCTGAGGCACTACATGTACATCATTAAATTCTTGAACATTGCCTCGGATGACCTGAGGCACTACATGTACATCATTAAATTCTTGAACATTGCCTCAGATGACCTGAGGAGCTACATCATCTAATCCTTGGACATTGCCTTAGATGACCTGAGGAGGTATTTCCATGTAGTGTGTTTATGGTTGAACCTAGGTGAACTAAAATACCTGTACACTACATTCCAGTGTCTCATTTGAATAAACACCTGTCTTTACTGATGTGTCTACAAGTGGGAGAAGGAATGTGAGAATACTATCAAGATTTTACTGGGTCAGAACAGTACATGTAAAGTCTCTGACTGAGCATTTACAAAATTATACTACCATGACTGTTGTCACAGGTTGTAATACAAACATACCAGGGTAATTCAGAAATATACTTCAATCATGTCCGTAAGAATGAAATAAAGAGGTTTAGTCGGTCATGTCTCATTAAAATGTGGGGACTTCAGGAAATGTTTTATTCTTTAGTATTTCTGTGTGTGTTTGTGTGTGTGTGTGTGTGTGTGTGTGTGTGTGTGTGTGTGGTGGTCTATCAGAAACTATATTGAATACCCTGTGCCGCCAAGATGGCTAGAATATCTTTTCACATAGTTCTGTGTAGATCCAGGCTCAAGTGTGTGCCATTGATACTCTCTTTGTTCAAGGTTAGTCTTAGGTTAGAACTTGATGGTATTAATTTGCAATTTTCTAACATTATGGTTAATATTAGAAGTATAGGCGGAACATGCCTGTATACGGGTTAACTTGTGGGGCACAGTACCATTATTACAAGCGCATTCCAAAAGGCCAGTTTTTTTTCACTGGTTGTTTACAAATTTTTCCATGGTAATCGGTCAGTGGAAGTTTTGTCTTGGTCACAGTCTTGCATTTTAAAAATAACAGGAGTGGTGTCAATCAAATACATGTACAATGTACCTAGAGCTAGTAGAGGTAATTTTTGATATCACACTCCTCCAGGTTATATCATAGGGAGAATTTCATTTGATGTGTGCTGTTTTTCACACTACTAAACTAAATTTCAGGAATGTGATGGTGTGAGCATGATCACAGACCTCCAAAATGTGAGAAAGACATTTTTTCTTCAAAAAATATTTTGAAAATATTTCTCTACATTGTGATTCAACATTGTGATTCGAAAGAAAGATTGAGTTTTACTGAACTAATTTATAAAAATGTGCTTAGGTGTGATAAATATGGTCTCATTTTTAATAGGAATGATTACTCTTCTCCATTCCTCTTTCCATCTCTTCCCTAACTTTTCACCCAGGAGAGTTGTTGATCACTCTCCTGAAAAATAAGAAAAAAGTTATGGAGAGTAATACTGACAAGTGGGAATCATTCTTGCAAAACAATGATCACTCTCACAATACAAAATCTAGGAAAGGGATCACCTACTCTGCTCAATTTTACAGACATGAGAGACTGAATTACAGTCGGATGAATCTGTAAACCAGAAATAAAAAAAGATTTGCCTGAGAGCCCTGTTTACAAGTATATGAATGTGTTATCGTGACAACACCGCCTACTTGTGGATGAGAGAACATTGTACATAACGCTAACTCCACTTGTCATTATAGGTGAATCAAACATGATAACGTTTTAATATCGCACTGGCAGTGAAGACAGCTCAACAAATTAGCACTAGACAATCTGACAAATGAACCTGTATCTAGTGCAGAAGTATGACGTACATTGTACCTATGAGCCCGAGGTAAAGCTAATTGTTATTATCTGGGTTATTGACTATCTTCTATGTCACTACCAATCCCACGCATTCATAATCTAAAATGATCTGATATATAATGATGGTGAGTGTTATATTTATATGCAACGTGTCTCTCTCCCAAAACAGTTAATTTTGGATTCCCCTTACAGTAAGTTAAGGGGGAGAAATTGACCCCACCATGAAGTCTTAAACAATACAGATATCTACATGTACATTGTACATTGTATATATGGGGATGTGCATGTTATACATTCCTGTCTATCAGAGTTCATTGTACATGTACAGGGCCTGATCCAGGCCGTTTTTGAACCCGTTATAACGGGTTTGGGCGCCATGAATTTGGGCGCCCAAATGAGAAAAAAAAAAGAAAAAAAAAAAAAAAAATTTTTGTTAGCAAATTCCCTCTGAACAGGCTGAAACCTATATTAATGCAATTACTATTGCCAAATATTAAGTTATCAGGCTGTATTTAGACCATTCAATACTCCCACAGCTTCCATGGGCTTCGACAGTCCCACATCGCGGCCTATTTCACTATAACTTATAACACTCTGCGCCAGGTAAGGGTGCCCAAACTAAAAGTCTAGATCAGGCCCTGATGTATGCAATATGACTCAGATTAAATTAGACCATTGTGTCATGATTATGAACCTTATAAATTCTCCACCCAATCACCCCATATTGGGCATTCTTAGCCTTTGATAAGATTGGACCTTTAGAACTGGAGATACATGTACAAAAAATAGCCTTAAATAATCTGAGAGTGCACATTTTGATAGAGAAACAGCAGATAAATCAGAGAAGTATGCTATAAAATACTGTACTTTTATAAATGTCTCTCACCATGATAACTCTGATGGAGCTATTTTTAATGAATTGATTTGCCACTCTCCTGCTTCTTATGCCTCCACTACAAAGTAGCCAGGAGACATTAAGAGTTTTGTCTGTGTGTCTGAAACACCTCAACATTATAATCAACTAGAGCTAGAGTTTTGACTGGATGTTCATGCAACTTAATAAGCCAGAGTCGAAGATGTGCACAGGTCTGCCGTTTCGAGATGATATTTCATTTTTTGTCAAATTTATGATGTGTTGGACATGGCCATTCTCACCATCAATTACAGCGTACTTTCAGTTATGTGAGAAGATGTGAGAAATCAATTATCATACTCATTGTCATGTGTCTGATTGTTATCACCATTGTTAAGCTGTGTGACATTCTGAGCTTACTCCAATCCATTTATTAACGTACAATGTACAATGCTGAATGGCTAGTCATGTGCACAAAAGTTGTGTGCGGCGTTTTAGCCCCAATACAATCAGAAGGTATATCTGACAGTATCTAGATACAATCTGATGCCATGAGAATGTGAGATGACATGTTATTGTGTAATATATTGTTTATAATTCTATCTTTCTTTTGTTCTTGGTGTTCTAGAGTTGACGATGCAGCTGACTGGGGCTGAGTTTGGCCAACTCCTGCAGACCTCCCCTCAATCTGTCACCTGGTCCACCTCACCACACCACCTAATCCTCCGCAAAACCCCCTCTGGAAGTCTTGGCTTCAAGATCAAGGTATGAGCTATCTTATCTCTCAGTTATGTTTGTCCATGCATCTTCTTGTCCCTCTGCCATAAAATGTGGCATAGGAAGCTTACATGTACTGTATAACCATGGCAATAGAATAAAAGTCTCAAATGCACTGACATCATGCCATCAGGCCTTGCATTCTGGAAATCACACCAGGCTGATATGATAGGCCTGGTGTTGGCAATTATGGGGCTGATTTTGCTCCCAGCAGGGCTGATTCCAATTCATCTACATTATCAGCAATTACGGTTCACTGGGCTGATAACTAGGCCCTGTGTGATGCACTCACAGGGCCCTTCGTATGGGGCATGGCATGATCAGCCATCAAAATGCCAAGAGGTAAGAAACTAGCTGGTACATTTTCCACGAGATACTTCTCAAATTTGGAATGTGGATACATACATGTATGATGCCACATTATGTCGCTAATACTGGCACCACCTGGGGCCAACTTGAAAACTTTCCAAATGGAAAAATTCTTCCCAAATTTGTATGTGAATATATGTGTGCCTAAAATGCCACAAAATGTCAATTTGGATTTCATCCCATCCACATACAAGTAAATGGCACTGCCGGGAGGCCAACATAAATGAAGTTAGAAAGACTTTAGAATACTGAGCAGGTTAGGACCAACCGTCACAGTTCGGCATATCAATATCTGATATTACCAAGATCGGTTGCATTTTTAATGATAAATTGATAGTTGGAATATGACACTAATACCTATTCGCATCTCTGAAAAAAACATTGGCGAGTTTACAATCAAGGTTTTGCATAAATTAATTTATTTCGAAAAAAACCTCAAATGCGCAAGTTTTTCTACTTTTCCGCTGTAGTTTCTTTGAAAACTTGTTACCAATAATTAATCAGTAACATGAAAATATGCGTCAAACAACAAAACTTATTTTCAGGATCATACTTTTAGAAATTTCGTTAAATTAAGAATCTCGCAGTTCGGCAGAAAAAATGATTTTGTGAATAACTTCTATAAAACAATTTTGCCGATGTTGAAATTCTTAAACAGGGTTCCCGCGGTCATGGAAAATCCTGGAAAGTCATGGAATTTGAAAATTGATTTTCCAGGCCTTGAAAGTCATGGAATTTTGTGTCTGGTCATTGAATTTTGTGAGAGGTCATGGAAAAAATAAATGGAACTTGAAGATGTCAGCCAGGTCAATATTTCTCTTGATTCTTTTCACCGAAAAGATGAATTTTGTGGACCAGCGAATGTTCTATTTGCCGAATGTCACATGTGGTCTACGAATGCGATCAAGTGTGCATCAGGGGAGGTAACTTTGGTCTTGGAATTCTCTTAAACTCCCAGCGTGCATTTAGGAGGAAATGGCTGTTCTCAAATTGCATTAGTGTAAAAAGAAATGCCATGAAAATGCTCTTCTCACTGATATGGCTGTGGACTGATTTTCTCGATGCCCCCATTATCCATAGAGAATTTCTGATAGGTCATGGAAAAGTCATGGAATTTGTCCATAAAAGGTCATGGAAAGTCATGGAATTCAATCTGAATTTCTGTGCATGAACTCTGTTAAACGCATAGTTTAGTCAGTTGGTGCAAGCAGTCCATGTGAGAAAATGGAAATAAAAATAGAACTTTTACCAGAATCCACGCATAGTCACTTTTTAGCTAAAAGTGAATTTTCAGGATATGTTTTGCATATTATAGAATTCTAACTATCTCAGGTTTGAAGCGGCATTATACGGATATTTTTTCATCAAAAAGATTCATTTCACTACCGGAATTATGAAATATTCGTTAAAAAACACTTGTATGGGAAGGTATGGGTTGACCCTAACCTGCTGAGCCCTCCTGCAAACACTTATACACACCCGCTAGAATTTGTCTTTATACAGCTAAAAATATATGCCTTCCATGTAGCTATGGTAATGTATGAATTTTGTTGAAAGTGCATTTCTTAAGGATTCTAAATATATAAATATGTACACTGTAAATTTGAAGGTTTTGAAGATATTTGAATTTTTAAAAAAATTTGATGAAAAATGAGCCTTTTCTAAACGGCTATTTTCAAAAATGTCATTTCCCGCAGAAGACAACTCCAAAATAAAATCTGTATCTCAGTTTTGTCAATAGAATGAGAACTAGACCAAAATTGATCAAACTGAGGCTCGGATTTCCTGTTAGAGTGGCCTTTTACATGTACAGGAAATGATGAAGTGAGTTAAGATAAGTTGAATAGTTTTTTTTAAAATAGCATTTAAAAAATTAAAATTAAATTAACAAATTTATATATTTGGAATGGTTAAGAGATGTGGTTTCAGGAAATACATGTATATATATATTACCAGACATACTTTTAGCTGTATAAAGGCAAGTTCTAGAGGGTGTGTAAAAGTGTGTGCAGGGGAGCTCAGTACCCTTTACAGATTATTTCCAAAATGATACCTTGCCACAATATATGGATTGGAATAGACCTATAATACCCTGATGATGTACATGTATTATCCCTCTTAAAATCATGTAATGAAGTGTGTGCCCATTCATCTACATGGCAGGTGTCAATTAACTGAAATCTAACATCCAGGTTATATAACACAACATTAATATGTCCATAGACAGTACAGGCATGACAGGTGCCACAATTTGTGAAGTCCTGTATACCCAGTGCATCAAAGGCTTACAAGACCGACCACCATTCCAGGGATCTTGCCTTGACAATTAAAGTGATACCATGTTACATGACATGAGGGCGGTTGCAGGTTATTTCATAAATGTATGTATTATGATCCCCACCTGAAAGAGGGTTACAACATCATCAAGCTTCAGGTCTAAGTACTATTTAGAAATAATCAATGTTCCTTTAGTCAATGTGTGAATGAGATGCCTCCTCGATCATATTCGATCAGCTGTATCTAGTTTCATGCGGCTGCACCTAACATTCGATACATAAGCACGAGGACAAGAGCTCCATTTTGTTTGACAATGGGGATCGCCAGTCATGCTAGGTGGCGCCAGTGCTCCAACAGGTAAAGAAGACATGGCATCATAAAACGAACAATTATAACATCGTAACATTATGACGTTGCCTTTGTGACGTCCAGAAAAACGACATGGACATGCTCCATTTACCTCATGGTACATGTAGCCACCTGGCGTCAGTTTCGAGCTGGTCAGGTTTTTTAGCAATATTAAGCATTCGTGCCATCTTAATATTCTTGATATTAATACCAATTCTGAGCTTCTCCACGTTCATGCACTGGATGTAGCTGTCAACCCTTGTCCCACCCAGAATCACAAAATAACTGGAAAATGTGTGATTTCGTGGAAGGGCATGTATGTTTCTGGTTAAAGACGTCAAATAAGTGGTGTGAGGATGAGGGTTTTTTTCTTCAAGACCCATGATTTAACAATTTGCAGGCCTCTCGTTTTAAGCCGCGCGATCGCGCTCCCGCACCTTCGCGCTCCTGAACTTGGAACTAGGTGCGCGACTATAGCGCACCTGGCATTTCGCGGTCGTTAAAAAACAGTAAAAGCAGCTAAATTCATTACCAACTTACGTGTGCCATTAAACTGCCTTCCGACAGCAACGCATGTGTTTACGTCTGGTTAAATGGTCAGCGGTCGAAATAACGCCTGCCTACGTGCCGCCGGCAAGTGAATTTTTCCGGCGACAACTTGTCTTGCAAAAACAATCTACCTGTCGCATGCGGCAAGTAGGATTTTATATACATGTAGCAAAAACGATAAAATGCGATCAATTTTCGTAAATACCTTTTAGAAGTCTAGATCTATCTGAAGGAACGGACAATCCAAGAAATAACCCATTGAAAATTTATTTCAAGCCGATCTTTAGCCATTGTTGTTGGACCTTGTTGTTGGTTTTCTCTATCAACATTTCCCGCGCCAAATTTACTTCCGGTTGCGCGTCACCTCTTGCGCGGTAGTCCGGTGCATGCAAAAGTCGGACCTGTTATGAAACGGAATCGGACTATCTGATTTTTTTCTTCCAGTTGGTAAATAATATTGTCGGCTTCTTTTCTTTGGCTTCTATTCACAAGTGGAAGTTTTTCTATGCAGACATTTCAGTTAATTGATCATTCCAATGGGACTCTGGTGGCTGATTCTAATTTATTGGAATCAGCAATTTACAAGGGGAGACTTCTGATAAATATAAGTAAATATAGTTGGGATACTGGTTAACTCGATCCCCATAAATTTTCATTCTTTAAAAAGGGTGTTAGTTGGATCTAAATTCTTTGATATAATGAGTTCTAATTGCAGAAATTAAGGGAATAGTTGTCTTTGACATATCAATGTGGACATCAACTTTCCACTGGTGCTCTAAGTTTGAAAGAACATGTGTGCCAAATAAAAAAATTAATAATAATAAATTTAAAACACACCCACCTCATTTTTTGAAAAGAAAAATTGCAGGAGAACCACTCACTGTCAAATTTCACATCATTATTGGTCACTGTTCGTCTGTTATCAAGGGAGATAACCCATCACTCGCCTAGAATCATTTAAGGGGTGTGATTTTAGGTGTGCTAACCACACTCCTGAGAATAAATAAGGCGAGTGATTGTCATTCGCCTGTTGTCTCACAAAACAAGAGGCCTGAATTTGCATGAAACCAACAATGTTCTTTGAGTTACTTGGTCAGCCTTTTACAATACTATTTCCTGTCAATAAAATGAGAAATCAATCAACTCTTTGATTCAAATGTTCAAGAACATTCTTTTGGCAAAACTTTGAGAGAGCTACATGTATGTGTAAAAATAAAATAATAATAATAAAAAGAATTAAAACAAATTTTCCAGACTTATCATACATATCATCTATCTATAAAGGTTAAATTATGTAATAGGTACTTCCCATATACGTATAGGTTATGTCATACTTAAATAGTTATTATAATAACACAAGGCTACTCTATGGAGAAAAAAAAAAAAAAAAAAAGTTATTATAATACATCATGTATCTACATAGATTTGTGTTTCTCTGTCGGTCAAGTCTGTCTGTCTCCAGTTATCATCATACTCTTCTTGAACATAAATGCATCTGAATTTGTAATGAATTTCTATTTCGCTACCAGTCTATAGCTCATTAATATTAAAATATTCTGTATCCTGGAGTATTTCTTGTAACATTTGTGTACACATACTTTAAAAGTACACAAGTCCTTAACAGCAGATTTACAGTTTACACCTGACATGCCTGACCTGTCTCACCTGTCTCACCAGGTACTACATGTACATGGCCTTTATATTGTCCCTGGGGATATCAGGGGGACTTCCCCAGCTTTCTTCACTGTCAAGCTGTGTGGTCAGAGTCAAGATGATTAAATATCATAAATTCCCATGCAAATCCATTACATGTATGTCTATGACATAGACATGTAGAAAATTTAGATTTGTTCTGCAGTTCAGCAGTTCAGCAGGTAGACAAATTGACCAGTTCAGCAGGTCAGAAAATCAACTGTCTGGTTTCAGCTGGACTGAACTGCACATGATGACCTGCAATATGGATAGTTTCAAACTTTGCGGCACATATACATGTAGTTTAATAGCCATCCTGATCTGGTGTATTGCCTGTCATAATTTTTAGTATATTTTTTTATGATCATGTTTCCACTGAACTATGGAATATTTTATAGAGAGTAATTTAGTAAGCCACAAGCGGGCTTCAAACCCACAACTCCCCCTTAAACTAGGATAAATACTATTTAAGTGAGCTACATCGTAACATGTACAAATGTAGACTCAGCTAGAATTCAATCATCTAATAATTCAATCTTCCCACAGAAATTGATGGCCTCATAAATGATTCCACTCACAGTGACTTCGGTGACAGGGTGTCTTCGTCGATGTTGTTGTGATTATATAATTTTTTTTTTTTTTTTTTTTCAAGAATATAATTATTTCCCACCTTTTCATACACCACAATGACAGTGGATGTCATAAAAATGTTTTCTATACTCCCTTCATCGATCTACATACCCCTCTACATTAGATCTCCATCTGTAATATCAAGTGGAGAAACTCCAATGTTACAGAATTCGCCACGAATCCCGGTACACGCTCCGCGGTAATACATTCTCCACAATATGGCTGGTTTCCAGTAACTGATAAAAGACTTCTGAAGACTTTTGGAAATTGAGCCAGAACGGCTTTGAATGCAAGAGAACTTGCCTCATGGCATTCTCCACACCCGTTGAGTTGTCACCATAGTTCACATCTGCTCATCCATTTACTGTTGGTTGTCTGCAGACACCCGAATTCCCCCGTGTACTGAGATTCGTGGCGAAAGTCGGTAAACGGCTTTAACATTGGAGTTTCCGCACTTGATATCACAGATAGAGATCTAGTAGAGAAGGGGTACACGTATGTAGGTTGATGTAGGGCATATAGAAAGCATTTTTATGACATCAACTGTGGTGTATGAAAAGGTGGGAAATAATTATAGTCTTGAAAAAAAAAATTATATAATAACAACAACAACATCAACGAAGACACCCCCTGCCACCGAAGTCACTGTGCCTTCACTAAATACTTTCTATTGGCATTACTCTCAAAAATACATTTTTTACGCTCTCAACCCATTGATTATAAGCTTTTTAGAATAGCATATTTAGAGCTAAGAATTCGGTTGATCATGCTCTACCAGAACCTCAGGCCTTGGCAAAAGCGAACTACAGCCAACCCTACTAGATCACATTTTTGTTAATCTAACGTTACGGTCATACAGTCATGCTAAGGTCATAGCCAGTCATACAGTTGTCAGTCTGTAAAGAATTTCTTGTTTGGACCATACCTGGCTTACTATCTTATGGACAATGTTGAAACTTACTTGGAAGATGCTTAGTATCTTGCAGAGGTGTACTGTCTAGTTTTCTTATGGACTATGATGCTTTTATGACCCTTTATACTGTCCGTCAATAATATCTTGCCCGGACCATATCTCGTTTACTATTTGATGGACTAGCAACTTCGAAGCTCACGTGGTGATGTGCATTATCAGGGTTTATTCCGTCAAGAATGATTTCTTTCTTAACAACTTTGAAACTTATATGAAACATGCTTAGTATCTTACAGATGTGCATAGTACAGTTCTGTTTACCGTGTCCTTATCATTTGTGTCACATTTATTGTACTGTAAATATGTCCACCAGCATGTATTGCATTCTGATATTTCTTGAAAAACTTTGAAACTCACTTGCTTCATGTTAAGTACAGTAATTCCCCTAATACATGTAATTCAAACACAGGAAGTTCACTTTTCAACTCTGTTATTTAAACACAGAGAAAAAGTAACATTTCCATTCTTCATTCAAATTGAAGAAAAATAATACAATGACAAAATGCGAGACGTGGTAGCTGGTGCCATGAAGAATATTGCCAGATATATGTATATGCCATTTATGCCGCACTTCAGGTGATTGAATTATTAGGGGAATTACCTTTTCAAGGAATCCTTGTGGATGGGCACTATATACGTACATATATGTACCTTGTGAGGTACATGTACATGTACACTGTATATTTGTATGTAGAGGCAATCTCCTGCATAGATTGAAGATGCATTCAGGTGCATACACACCAATATATTCGAATTTTGCTTACGTATCCCAATCCTCAACACTTGAACATATAGTGGTATTAACCCTAGTCCTGTCAGCCAGTCCTATAGCTGGTCGACTTCTGTGTGCCATGCTGTCAAGCAGAGCTGAATTGACTAAAAACCGGCGGCTGTCAAGTTGTTGGATTCGATAAATAAATTGAAGTAATGGATGGTATTTGATGGATGATACATGTACATGTACATCGTTTTGAACCACTAAACATACATTCAGAAAATATTTGGCATTGTACAGCATCAGAAATATTTAGGACTCGTAATTTGGCAAAAATAATGTCCTGAAAACTCACGTGTGTAATTTTATCACGTCCTGATTGCTACCGATCGACGGTCTTTTTCTGCTTCATCCCGAATAAATAAACCGTCTAAAATCTTCTAGATGTCATGATATGTATTCCTGGTTACTCTTCGCATAATGAATATCGAAAATTTATTGAATCTTCCACGTAAACAGGTCAATATCCCGTTGTTTATATGACGTTTGGCGAGATCATCTTCGCCATTGAGTTCAAAAACGTTTCCTTCTCCGCTTGATTCAGTCCAATGTGCACGCGCACTGACGGATATAAACAGTTCGGCCAATCAGGAAGTCGAGTTTACGTCAGGTGATCAGTATTTTCGCGGGAGGTCGTTACAGATTCGGAGTGAATGGCATTTTTATCCAATAAAATCAACGTATTTCTACTATATGCCAGGACTAACCTGTGAGAAAATGAAAGCAGGGTTATTGCCCTTCAATTTGATGCCCGGAACATGGATATTTTCTGTCTGGTTTTTGTTGTAGAAGCTTGTCAACAAGGTGCATTTTCACGCGTTTTGACGAACATTTCGGAAGAAACGGCACTCTGTTTCACATTTGTAGACTATCTTCACACAATCAGATGTCTTTTTTAGCAAATAAACACCAAACTTGCGTGAAATATTTCGTGAAATATTATGTTTTAAATGGAGTGAGCCATGTCTGGTTCGATTTTTCTCACACGTGGCTCCAAATTGTTTTGAAAGTGGACCAACTTGCAATGGTCACACTGAACGTATATATCCGGAGTCGACACTGGGAACATGACGGTCTGCCAACGGATATATCCGGAGTCGACAGGACAAGGGTTAATTATCTGGAGATTTATGAGTCAGTAACCAGAGTTCTGAGAATTACGTTTTGAACAGTGACCATAACATATACGGGTACAGACTGGGGATTCCCCTACAGGTATGGGAGTTCTAAATCTGCACCACATTAGTGTTTGCATTCATGTAAACCTAGGGAAAACTACAATAATGAATGAACTGAAGTGGGATCAGTCCTCGAGAGTGGACATTTTTACTTGATTGTACATGAATTATTGCAGGCCAGTTCTGGTAGAGTGGTTGTACTGTGAAGACAAATCAACAGAAACGAAAGTATTTTTCCCATTATTCTGGAGTAAAAACTGAATTGAAGTTGCCATCGCCAAATAGTTTATGGTGGGTTGCCATGAGACACAGGACATGGAACCGATAAACTTTGAATCTCCAGGCCTGATATTGTCAACTCGGAAGACAGATTTCATGGATCTTGAACATGTTGGAATCCTCATATACAGTAATGTCCTGCAAATATTTCTCCTCAACAGTCACTTACCATACTCAAATAATAATAATAATAATCTTTATTTCAAGAGGGTGGTACAATACTCGGTCAGCTGCAGGCGGATCTTCCCTGGAGCCCTCAGTCACACAAACACACATGCACAAAATCAGCATTGATAGACAAGAATATTGAGAGACATACATGTACATGCATATCCGGTTAAAGAAAATAGTACTAATCAAACATTTTTCATATATTGAGTCCTAAATCTCTACACTGAGGAAGCACTCCGACACTAGATGGACTTAGACCTATTATCCAGTGGATAATGAGACTGAGATGGATCTATTCAAAGTTTTACCACCGTGGGATAATCAGGTTTTTGACTAGGATTTGAAAATAGGGTGTATCTATTCAATTTTTTCTGCTTTTTCCTGATGACCGGATGTCTCACTCCTATCTCTTCCATATTAAATTTCCAGATTTCAGAGTGTCTCATAGTCATTTCAAAATTGGGTGTAACTATCTCAAAGACACTGAGACGCATGGCTAAAGCTTGGTGACAAGCAGACTGGCAGCAAGCTGGAATTAAAATATTGATCACTGTCTATTGTCAGCTTTGATAATACTCATGCACAATGGGCCTTCTGCAGAATGGTGGTTACTTCGAACCTACCCCTGTCACTTCATGGTGCTTTCTTTTTCGAAATTTGAATCTCACTTGCACTAAAGAACAGCGCGACTTCACTGAAACTTCTAACACAGAGCCTCATTTCCACTATCATTGAAATCTGTTCAGATACTGGAAATGATTTTCAGTCGACTCAAATCCTAGCTTGCATGGACCTAACATCGTAACTATTTTACTTTTCCCAGTTTTGTAGAAACTCTTAAACATGCTAAAAGTTTGTGGACTTCAGGACTTCTTTCAATTTAATATTGTTGCATCACCACAACTGATACATTTTCACTGCACATGTCATATTATGACATCATATCGGTAATGTCATTTCTGTTGTTCATGTCAAACAAATCATTGTTTCCAAATCAAATGAAAGTACATGTACATTTATATGAATAACTCAAAACTTCTCTTTGAAAGAAGTTTGGTGATGCTTTGGATTTAAAAAACAAAATCCATTAGATTTTGCATTCAAATGTAAATTTGATATTACCAATATACATGTGAGTACTCCACCATAGAATAACAGGGGGATTATTTTTTAGATGTGGTTGTCGCTGTCAAAACTCATGCTGTGGAAATGGGCCCTGCATTGTAATACAGACTGTGCCTGTGCATTAGGCTTAGCTCTTGCAGTATAATATGAATTTGGCATCAGGCTAATTGATAGGGCTGATAATAGGGCAGCGGCTGATTTATTGCATGTGGGGGCTAATTCAATGTAGTATCAGGCCAGGATGATCAGCTTCATCCAGATGCAGTTATTCCCATCCATTTGAGTTCCTCATGGAAAGGTCATGGAAAGAAAATAAGGGAAACGATTTGGTGCAGGACTAATGAAATATAATTGATAAAGGATTTGCTGTAAGTTGTATTGTCATTCTTTTGTCCAGGATATTATCTTTTCAATGGGAGGTCTTACTCCAAAGCCTTGCTGAATTAAGAATCTCATCTCCTCCTGAAGACAACTTGATGTAAGAGGTGGCTAACTGATGCGACTTACGGTCGTAGGGTCCCAGGTGTGAAAAATAATAAGGCCCAAATGTCATGATACATGTATGACTGAAATTTGTTGAAATCGATGTTAAATCATATTCACTCACTCACATATATCTCACACCTACATCTACATGCAGCTTTGTGGGTCTCCCGGGCCTTGACCTGGGGGGTCGTTGTGCACACTCCAGGTGATGGTAAGAATAGGCCTCAGCAAGGGCGTAGACAAGTTGTGAAGTTTGGGGGGGCTTAGGGGGAGAGTCTGAGAGGGGGGTATCCCCCCTCGCAGCGTAGAATTTTTTTTGAAAATTGATGGTAAATTGGCGCTAACTGGGAGCATTTGAGCGGTAAAAAATTGTAAAAGTTGAACTTTTTTTTGCGAAAATATCCTGTAACAGTGGCGATCACTACGTGATATACAAGGTGAAATGATCATTCAATCCGGAGTTTGCACTATAATTCAAGTTATTTCTTAGACAATACTATGTTGCCTAGATAGCAGGGGCGGTGCATTGATGCGTGGTTGACCGCATGAGTTCTGGTGTTCGTTCTGAAGTTGCCAAACTTATCAAAAATGTAAGCTTAGTGGTCCTTTCTCGGAATAGTAGAGAAACTTATCCATATTCATCAAATTTACACCAGTTAAATAGTGACTTTGTGTCTGGGTTAGATGTTTTACCTGTATTTCTAGGATTTCTCTGGGAAAATTATTCGAGAGTTCGTATCTCTCGTTTGTGAATAAATAAATACTCAACAAATGACTGGGATCTCAATCAAAAAAAGGTTTATGGTGAAAAAGTTCTGAAAAAATCTTTTTAGCCAACGTGTTGACCTTTTTCGTCCTAATGGGCGATATGTGATTGAATTGGAGCACATTATTCGTTTCTCGAAGAAAATCACACGGGGTCTTTGAGTCCGATATCGCCAAACTTTTGCGTTGTTCTCTCACCGATTGCAATTAGTCTAGCCCTTCTGGTAAGCAGTGTTGATGATAATTTTACTTCCCCTGTAATATGCAACAATTGATCAAGATATGTCACAAGCTAAACATTTACTTCTCTGCTATGTTTGCTTTCTGTTTCATTCTTTCTTTCTTTCCTTTTTTCTCTCTTTTTTTCTTTTTCTTCTGTTCTTTTTTTTTTTTGGCCGGATGTCAATATTTGGGGGGCTGAAGCCCCCAAGCCCCCCTGTCACGCCCTTGCTCAGTTCCCCAGAGAGCTTGTCGTAAGAAGTGACTAACTGGGACATCTGTGGGGTTCCCGTGTGTGAAAAGGAATAGGAACCCACCCATGGGGTTCCGGGTGTTAAAAGGAATAGGACCCTGCCAGTGTGGTTTCCAGGTGTGAAAAAGAATAGGAAGGAAACGTTGTGATGTGACTGAAATAGTGCTGAAAGCAACATTAAATCGATATTCACTCACTTACTCATCTACATGATGGTGTTAATTTACAAATTGTCTCAAATGAATGGATGAGATCCACGGCCGCTGGTGAGTGAAATACATGTAACCTCTGGGCATACTACGCAATGAGATTAGCCCCTCCAGGCATTGGAGAGTACAGCTGCTGGAAGCGCAGTGTGCGTGCTACACTACAATCTGCTAATTGAGTTCAGGGTGGGTGCGTAGACTGTTCAAAACTGGCATTGTTGTTGCTGCAGGAAAAATGATTTTCATTAACTGTTACGTTTACATGGCAGTGTGACTATCGTCACAGGACCTACGAAGTAGGGTTTGATATGATTTAAGTGTGTACTCGAGAGATGACGTGGGGGCCATATGTGCTACCGTGAGAGAATTTATATAGCAGTGTCTTTTTGACAGTGGGTACTATTAACTTTCCCAGATGTCACCACTGGTGCGTCATTAGCGTAGCAACTATTATCGCCCTCAGTTCCTATTACCCTGGACAGTTATCAGCCCAGCAGTACAGCACGAGGTCACCCACCCAAGTCTTGACCGGGCTCAAAGTCGCTTAACTTCGATGATTTTACGAGAACCGGTGTGTCGTGATATGCCGTATCAGGGAACCTTCAAAAGTCACAGTGAAACATACAGCCAATGGTTCCCGATGGGCCATCAATAAATAATAAAAAAAAAAACTATAAATCAAATTTTCATCAGAATTCAGTCAGCTCAGAACTTGCTCGTAACAATGCCCTAATGCACGTTAATGCCGAAAATCAAGGTTCTAATGTCAATGGTAATATTTTGCCAACGAAAGAATTCGGATGGACTGACTGACTGACTGACTCACTCATTACTGGACAATTTGCAGATGGTAGCCTACTTCGTAGGAATATTATGGTTATTTGACTCGTCTCCACACATATGATTACAGCCATGTTACAACAGTGTAAAGTATAACTTTAGGAAACATGTTCTTTGTGTATGACCATAAAGCATGATTTTTTATTTCCTGAAATCTAACAGCTACATGTATAATGTTTACGTCTGTACATTGTAGTCATGGCTGTGTGTATGAAATTCTGAACTGTCCACTTAAGTCAAAAATTGCCTGCCATTCAAATTGTCTAATTTCTGTGAGGGTTGAAGGGTTCAATAATACCAAATATTTATGTTACATGCATGTGCATGTTGGAAGCAAGTTGAGCTTCTGATGTAGGCATATAAATTAGGGTAGAAAAGTCCTGTCATGTGACTGGTTGGCTGGATCAATCCATTGGTGCATGATCACTAATGGGTATTCAGGCTTCAAGGATCAAGGTATAAGCTTATACATCTTGAGATCCAAAGTTAATGGTTCCTATTAGAAAGCACCAGATCCAAAAGATGCATGGATCTTTTCTGGCTAGTTCTGGGTAGTTCTCCTTCATATGCTTGTATATGGGAAAAAATGTTTTTGCAATGGCTTATAAATATTTTCTAAATAAAACATAACACAAACTCTTTCTTTCTGCCAGTTCAAAACCCAGTTCCTTTCTCTGTATATAAGGGAGCATGCATCCATAAAGTATATGCATCCGTACAAGTACATCGCTAATATGGATATCCGGTGTAAATGAATCTTTTAAAATTCCATTAGCACTGATTAGCTAAAACTAAGCGCTTATATACATACATACTTGACTGATAGCCACTGTACGTGATGTGGACTAACTAGGATGTACGTCTACATATATATTTATCTCAATATGAAAGATACATCCACAAAGAGGCCCAAGGCTATTGTCAATATTTTCATAAGTTACCAAGGCAATATACAGGAGATAAAAACTGTACATCAGGCACCATGTACACTGCCAAGCTATTTAATGAGTAAGTGGCAGATCGTGAATTAATAAGGTGTTCTGTTTTAACCTGCAGGTGCTGCCGTTTGGAAGCGAGACAGTAACGGTTTTATATGGGATCATACCCGAGTGTAGCGTACAGGACCGGAGCCTCTTGTCCAACTACGATCGTATTGTCAGCATAGATAACAGAGTCATCATACACCTGAAGGATGAGGAGGTTTCCGCTCTTTTAAAGTCGCACACTGGCCCTGAAGTTAACCTTAGCATCGCCAAAGCCGCCTCTCGTGGTAAATTGAGCTTGAATTTCCCGAGTCCCACTCTACAGCGACTGCATTCGGGCACAAGCTCAGATTCAGGGAAAGGAAACTCACCTCAAAGTGGCGGCACTGGAAACGGCAGTTTTTTTAACTTTTCTAGCTCCTCAGACAGAGACTCTGTGAAAAGCCCGGACGAGACTGTGCGAAGCAAACAGTCCACTAGTATAAAGAGATCTGCCTCAGGGTCCAGCAGCCTTTCAGGTGGCACCATTTGTAGAAAGCGCCTTTTGTGTAAAAACAATGGTCAAGATAGAGGGTTGGATGATCAGCCGGTTTCTCAAAATGGTCGAATGGCAGCAGTTTTATCTCGGAACCTAGAACTTGTGACACAGCCTATTCCGAATGCGCGGCATCCTATCCAAGTTAACTGTGAAAAACACTCCGACCACGATGTTGTACACTCTGTACCAGAAGGAACATCCTTGTCAGATTTGTTTGGTTCCAATTCTATTTTATTCGGCAATGAAGAACGCACACAATCACTTCCCTTGAATTCACTGTCAATTCTACCACCAGGGGGCGACTCACTCGCTTACAGTACCTGTACACGTACTTGTAGATGCGAGAGCAACAGTATTTCTTCGCATAGTATCCCACCTGTAGATATGGCTGCTTTTGAACTTGGAGCGGCGAACAAGGCGATTTCCATGCAAAGTAAATGCTCATCAAAAGTTTTACCATCAAATATGAAGACCCCTGAATCGTGCACGGACTGTCTGACCAAGTCTCAGCAGATTTTAAAAGATCCCCACAGAGTACTCTGGGACCCGAATACCAAAGTTGTCAACTTACAGAGATCTAGTAGAAAAGTTCCACTGGGTTTCACTTTCAAGGTCAAAATGAGCAAGGTAAGTGTCACACACCCCTGAATGTGAGTCAAAGGACAGATCTTGGTTTTCGTCTAAATCCACAGGAATCCAAATAGAATCTAAATAGATTCTTGCAGTTTAACTTTGCGGGAATCCACAGAAATCCAAAGCTATCTTTTGTATGCAGATTGCTCAAGTTTTACAGGAGTCTCTTGGATTCCTGTGAATTATTTTGCAGGAGAGCTGAGTGATAGGAATCTGATTCCTATCGTAATGTGAAGCCCAACTCACACTACGAACATTTTGTTGTATTAGAACAGAACAGTTTGTTCATGTTTTTGTTCATGTTTTTGTTCGTGGTAACCTCACACTGCGAACATTTTCCCTTGACCGCCAGTCGCTGCGATCACGCTGCGAGGCTGCCGGTCATGTGATGGGAGCCATTTTGTTGTGTCATGTGAGAGCGGCTTCGTCACATGACAGACAGCTGCCAGTTGATTGGATAACTGTTGGTAATGTTCGGACAAATGTTCGCGATCACCACACACTGAAGACAAAAACTGTTTTGAGGACGAATACATGTTCCGAAAATCAAACATGTTTGATTTCACAAACATGTCCCTCGAACAAAATGTTCGTGTTTCTGGGCACCTCACACTGCAGACAAAACATGTTCTGAACAGTGTTTTTACCTGCGGCACGCAGGTCTACGGGAGGCTCGCGTTGTTGTTCTTGTTGTTGTTGTTCTTGTTCTTGTGACTTTTTGAAATGCGCATGCGCTAAGAGAGTGTGATCTCTGCCACACTTTTCTTTTCAACCTCCGATCTCACATGACAATACTGTCCTCAAGCGCGTTTGAATTCATTTGCAACTATATTCGATGGAATTTGCTTCGTTGATTATTATATATGAGAATAGTGTGAATAACGTCAAAGGACCTACGAAGTAGGGTAGGCGTTAGGACTCCGACACGCACTGTGCTCTTGGACCCCCAGTTGAAATCCTGCCAATATTAAGATGGGCACGGCCCAAGTTAGAATCACCAGTGATTTTAATCAAAAATCCCCAGAAATTTTCATCAAAAGTAGGTCCACTCGAAACATGCTGGCAACAGTCCCCTAATGCACCTTCATGCCCAGTGTGAATAACGTCAGAGGACCTACGAAGTAGTGTATGCATTAGGACTCAGACACGCACTGAACTCTTGGACCCCCAGTTGAAATCCTGCCAATTTTATGATGGGCACGGCCCAAGTTAGAATCACCAGTGATTTTAATCAAAAATCACCAGAAATTTTCATCAAAAGTATTCCACTAGAAACATGCTGGCAACAGTCCCCTGATGCACTTTAATCCTAAAAATCAAGGTTCTAATATCAACAGTAACACTCAAATATAACATATCTCTCAGATATAACATATATATAAATATTAATATTCATGTCACTGTTCCATTTTTTCTCTAGTTGTATTCCTCTTAAAATTTTGTACTCTGCCTTTGACTGGTGTTTGTACAATAAAATCTTGAATCTTGAATGATTATTTTGCCGACGAAAGGATTCAGATGGACTCACTCATTACCGGACAATTTCAAATGGTAGCCCATTTCGAAGAGACAGAAATGACTATGTAGTATTTAATGAGTTGGACACCCCTGTGCGCGAACAATACCTCGCAGTCGTGCAGTTATATTGTGCACTTTCGGTTGCATGACATTCGGCAAATAGCTATTTTGAATGATTCTCTTTCAGAACACAGCCTCTCTATCCTCATTCTCGCAAGCCAGGGCCTTGATTCGCTGGTATTGATGTTCCCGTCCTCTTCCGCACTCAGAATCCCTGGCTTTAGAATAGCATTAATCACTTCCGTAAATTCAATACTTATGTGTATCAGCAGACAATGCGCAGAAACATATTGCATTTGACATCATTCTCTCAAGTCAGAGCCCATTTCTGCTAGAATTTACTGGTTCTATACAAAATTTACGTTACTTTGTCAGTTTTACGAATGGAAGGACGTCATTTATTAGCGGATGCTGACCATAAAAGCGATCTATTTGTCCTCGTTGTCAAAAGCTAGGGCCTTGATTTCCAGGAGAGGAGAATTCGACATCATTCTCTTACACACATACCTTGTTTAGTGAACTAGCCCTGACATTTTCCACTTAAATTACCTTCGAAAAGGCAAGGTCGAACTTGTCAGATGAGATGATATTTCCTAAGAATGAAATAGTTAATGTCTTGGTATTGACTCGCTGCATGGAAAATAGTGTCAAGGTATTTAGTTTGCAGGTGACACGCAAATACAGAAACTTAATTAATTAGTCTAATTGAATATCAAGACTGTCACAGGCCTTAATTTAATAGTGAAAAGTGTCATTATGCCTCTTGGACAGTTTGATAAAGCCTTCAACCCCATTCCATAGTTTCACGGATCAGAGTGATAGCCCTTATACTAAATTCATTGAAAATTAAGGAAATATAAACTTTACATTATGCTCGGCAACGTAAGCCAGAAGGGAGACTGAAGAGCGTAGATTTTTGCGCTATGACTAAACCCTTGAAATTTATTTGGATTCCAAATATTTGAAAGCCTTTTTGATTTGCAAAAATCAACGGCTGAACCGAATGTTTTGAAATTTGGCATACACGATACTTATACCAAGATATTGCCAAACCGATAATTGTGACTTCGTCTGTCAATTCAGTATAGACGGCATGGACCAGTCAAAATCGTTGGATTTTGAACGGGGAAAGTGAATATATATATATATGGTATCAGACCTATTAGGCAATTCCTACAATTGTGAGTTAGAATCTGAAAATTACTTCCCTGGGCGTGAAAACACTGGCAGATGTTTTTTCTACCATTACCACTACCTCCGCTGATATGCCTTTCACTGTATTATTGCCACTGCCGCAGGTTTTGACTACAATGTAGTCATTTCTCACTTGTTGTTCTAATACTACAAAATGTTCGTAGTGTGAGTTGGGCCCTGACATGCCTGAAGGACACACTTCTTCTACTTAAACCCAACTCACACTACGAACATTTTGTTGTATTAGAACAGAACAGTTTGTTCATGTTTTTGTTCATTGTAAATTTAGCCCAACTCACACTACGAACATTTCGTTGTATTAAAACAGACCAGTTTGTTCGTGTTTTTGTTCGTTGTAAATTTAGCCCAACTCACACTACAAACATTTTGTTGTATTAGAAGAAAAACACTGTTCAGAACATGTTTTGTCTGCAGTGTGAGATGCCCAGAAACACGACCATTCTGCCATTTTGTTGTGTCATGACCGACAGCTGCCAGTTGATTGGATAACTGTTGGTAAATGTTCGCGATCACCACACACTGAAGACAAAAACTGTTTTGAGGACAAAAAGTAAACATGTTGCGAAAATCAATCATGTTTGATTTCACAAACTTGTCCCTCGAACAGAATGTTCATGTTTCTGGGCACCTCACACTGCAGACAAAACATGTGTTGATCAGTGTCTTTGTTCTAATACAACAAAATATTCAAAGTGCGAGTTGACCATTGATTTCATCAGGATTCCCACTTTGTAAATGTATAAAATTTTTAGTTGCATGTCTACTCTTTGTCATCATTTGACAGAGTGAATACTAATAACTCAGTCAAGTGATTTCCTTGATCACCTATACAAGTGTTTCCCATGATGCCCTGACAGAGTGATTTCCTTGATCACCTGTACAAGTGTTTCCCATGATGCCCTGACAGAGTGATTTCCTTGATCACCTGTACAAGTGTTTCCCATGATGCCCTGACAGAGTGATTTCCTTGATCACCTGTACAAGTGTTTCCCATGATGCCCTGACAGAGTGATTTCCCATGATGCCCTGACAGAGTGATTTCCTTGATCACCTGTACAAGTGTTTCCCATGATGCCTTTTGATCACCTGTACAGTGTTTCCCATGATGCTGCCCACAAACAGAGTGATTTCACTTGATCCACCTGTACAAGTGTTTCCCACTTGATGCCATGCAGTCACCTATACAAATGTTTCCCATGATGCCCTGACAGAGTGATTTCCTTGATCACCTGTACAAGTGTTTCCCATGATGCCCTGACAGAGTGATTTCCTTGATCACCTGTACAAGTGTTTCCCATGATGCCCTGACTGTTTATTATCATGATTACTGTTTTGTACATGTAGTTTATATTTACAGTAGGCTAACCTGAATTAACTTACTTTAATTCATAGTCTGACCTTCGAGATGTAGGTCACTCAGAGTCACTCATCTTGAATATATTTATTTATCGTTCTGGTCCGTTTGGAAATCTGAAGTGTTAATTTGGAAATGTTAGTAGTAATCCTTAGAGAGATACATTTGTTGTCAGTATGTACCTGTATGTATTGTACTACTGATACATGTTATGTAAAAGCATTCAACCTACATTTACATATACTTGACTAAGAATTTGACCTTCAAAAAATAAGCCAAGTTTGCTCATCATTCACCATGTTGACTGAACGTGCATTGTTGTCATCTGTCCCCCATCAATGTTCTAATAAAATTACAAACTATAAGGGAGAATGCTATCAGTAAAACTTCTTTGTTTTCTTTGCTTTCTTTGCAGCAACAGTTGTATTTAATTAAACGCTTGTTTCTGTTTGACTTCATTACAATTACTCAGAACAAAGATGGTACAGCTGAAGTGTATACATTGGTTGAGCAGGTACGTAAAGGAGGTCTGGCTGATGGACGTCTCTTCGTCGGAGACTGGATCCGCTCTGTGGATGGCAAACCACTTCACGATGCTAAGGAGGTATATAGAACTTTCTCTACCGCTCTACCAATGGAGAATGGCCCTGATAACACATCTTCATACACAAGCCGACTTCTTCGTTCACACTTCGTATTAGCCTTGGTATATCAGCCCACCGGCTCTGTTCAGAAGAATTTATAAATAGACGCGAAACATCAGTGACCTCTAATATATTTGAATTTCGAAATATGCTGTGTGAGTGGGTTACTGATTGGTTGTCCACTTGATGTAACTTCATGTACAATGTATACTGAGAGAAAATGTCTCCCTACACACAGTTGTTAGGTATGTTCTGATTGGCTCATCTCTGGTTTGTAAATTAAATTTACACCTCAGATTTTAAGTGCTTTCAGTGGTCTGATCTATCGAGGCTACTTCGTAACGTGAGCGAAGAACTTCTTGTGTATGAAGATGCGATAACATAAAATTTGCAAAAATTATGGCAGGGACATACATGTGTGTCTGTGAGTGTGTACAATTGCAAAACCGAGCAGAGTAGGCCTATTACATGATAGAGCTTTGTACATGTACACATAGCAAATTTTCGTCTATCGCATAATTCCTGTCTTCTTCATAATCAATAAAGACTGATTACATGTAACTGGGTTACCTGGTGAGATCAATCCAAGGGTGTCCTACTGACTTAAGTACCTGGGTTACCTGGGGAGATCAATGCAAGGGTTTCCTACTGACTTTTGTTCCTGGGTTATCTGGGGAGATCAATCCAAGGGTTTCCTACTGACTTAAGTACCTGGGTTACCTGGGGAGATCAATGCAAGGGTTTCCTGCTGACTTTTGTTCCTGGGTTATCTGGGGAGATCAATCCAAGGGTTTCCTACTGACTTATGTACCTGGGTTACCTGGTGAGATCAATCCAAGGGTTTCCTACTGACTTATGTACCTGGATTACCTGGTGAGATCAATCCAAGGGTTTCTGACTGACTTATGTACCTGGGTTACCTGGGGAGATCAATCCAAGGGTTTCCTACTGACTTTATTTATGTACCTGGGTTATCTGGGGAGATCAATCCAAGGGTTTCCGACTGACTTATGTTCCTGGGTTACCTGGGGAGATCAATCCAAGGGTTTCCTAATGTACCTAGGTTATCTGGGGAGATCAATCCAAGGGTTTCCGACTGACTTATGTTCCTGGGTTACCTGGTGAGATCAATCCAAGGGTTTCCTACTGACTTATGTGCCTGGGTTACCTGGGGAGATCAATCTAAGGGTTTCCTAATGTACCTAGGTTATCTGGGGAGATCAATCCAAGGGTTTCCGACTGACTTATGTTCCTGGGTTACCTGGTGAGATCAATCCAAGGGTTTCCTACTGACTTATGTGCCTGGGTTACCTGGGGAGATCAATCCAAGGGTTTCCTACCGAGTTTTGTTCCTGGGTTATCTGGGGAGATCAGTCCAAGGGTGTCCTACTGACTTATGTACCTGGGTTACCTGGGGAGATCAATCCAAGGGTTTCCTACTGACTTATGTTCCTCTGTTACCTGGGGAGATCAGTCCAAGTGTGCCCTAGGGTGCATTCCACACCTAAATGATGTGCGGCTAAAAACAGGCATGGGTTCGGATCTTCGGCCACAAATTGATGTAAAATCTTTAACAAAAACCCTGTAAAAGCATATATTTTCTAAATGGGCACACCCGTGCCATTATTTCAGAAGACTTGTCAGCAATTGAAACTGAATAGAAAATACGTACAATCCTCCTTAAACCTTCTTCAACTTTTCTGAAAAACTCCATAAAATATATGAAAATGTGTAAAATTCTACCCGCAACCCAGAGAAAACGTACGAAATGATTTTCTTTTTATGTATGTTAAAGTGTTTCCCATCCAAAGAACAATTTAAAATGGCGAAAAAAACGGGGTCAACCTACTCGTTTTTTGTAAAATTTTATCGCCATAAAGGAATCATCATTTTCGCTTCCCGAAAAAGTGCGGATTTTGGCCCGCTAGATATTCAATTCCGGACACGATTAACTCTGTAGTGGCGAGTGAGTGCGACCAACAAGCAATGGTTATATCCTCGTTTGGAGAAATGGTTACGTCCAGCAGGGTGATACTACAGATATCAGCTAGTAGAAAGGTAAGAAGAATTACCATGCTGTCAAAATCGGGCGTCCTTCCTTATTATAAAATTAGGGAGGGGCCATTTGTGCCAAACCGTGGCCTAGTGTGGAGTGCACCGTTAAGGCTAGGGTGTTTTCTTAGAATTTTTGTTCTCAAGGCTATGACAATCTGGGAGTGTTTGCGAGTTTCTTGGTATGCGACACCTGCTTGTAGTATGCAGTTTTATCGGATATCCCGTCAATCACTTTCCCCCTACCCCATCTTTGGTTTTGCGACTTTTGCTGAAAAATCACGAGTTTACGAGCTCAATAAGAATATCATAGCATTATGCATTGACCGTGACAATCAGACCCATGTACAAAGATCGGTAGTGGTGACCAGCTTTCGAATGAGGCATCAGGAGCAAAATGAACGCAAAAATATCTGAAATTCGAGCCAAATTGTCAATAATTCTTCATTCGGATTTTTCCAAAAGGTTGGAGGGTGGGAGTACAAACATCGAGATAAAAGGGACAAAACCAGAATAATACGCTCTCATTCACTTTAGATCAGGGTGTTGGTGTGATCCGTAATGAAAATTAATCACTTTGACATTCACATTGAAAATAATGGGACAGACAGGTCACTAATCGTAACATACATGCCTAACCAAGGGGAGGTAATTCTGTATAGGTCTAAATAGCATATATGCAAGGCCAATGCTATCATACCATGTAGTATGCATAAAATCGAAACATTTCTGACTAAGATAAACGATCTTTACGATCCTGTTCCATATCAAGTCATTACAAGGTCCGAACAAGCGCTTTTATCGAGTGTAGTGTGAGAGGACATACAATATTTGGCCTACTCGTGTATTATAACCGCGCAATGGAGCCTACATTAAGGGTGCATTCCACACCTAAATGATGTGCGGCTAAAAACAGGCATGGGTTCGGATCTTCGGCCACAAATTGATGTAAAATCTTTAACAAAAGCCCTGTAAAAGCATATATTTTCTAAATGGGCACACCCGTGCCATTATTTCAGAAGACTTGTCAGCAATTGAAACTGAATAGAAAATACGTACAATCCTCCTTAAACCTTCTTCAACTTTTCTTAAAAACTCCATAAAATATATGAAAATGTGTCAAATTCTACCCGCAACCCAGAGAAAACGTACGAAATGATTTTCTTTTTATGTATGTTAAAGTGTTTCCCATCCAAAGAACAATTTAAAATGGCGAAAAAAAACAGGGTCGACCTACTCGTTTTTTGTAAAATTTTATCGCCATAAAGGAATCATCATTTTCGCTTCCCGAAAAAGTGCGGATTTTGGCCCGCTAGATATTCAATTCCGGACACGATTAACTCTGTAGTGGCGAGTGAGTGCGACCAACAAGCAATGGTTATATCCTCGTTTGGAGAAATGGTTACGTCCAGCAGGGTGATACTATAGATATCAGCTAGTAGAAAGGTAAGAAGTATTACCATGCTGTCAAAATCGGGCGTCCTTCCTTATTATAAAATTAGGGAGGGGCCATTTGTGCCAAACCGTGGCCTAGTGTGGAGTGCACCCTTACTGACTTATGTACCTGGGTTATGAGGGGAGATCAGTCCATGGGTGTCCTATTGACTTATGTACCTGGGTTATGAGGGGAGATCAGTCCATGGGTGTCCTACTGACTTATGTACCTGGGTTACCTGGGGAGATCAATCCAAGGGTTTCCTATACGGACTTATGTTCCTCTGTTACCTGGGGAGATCAGTCCAAGTGTGCCCTACTGACTTATGTACCTGGGTTATGAGGGGAGATCAGTCCATGGGTGTCCTATTGACTTATGTACCTGGGTAATGAGGGGAGGTCAGTCCATGGGTGTCCTATTGACTTATGTACCCGGGTTATGAGGGGAGATCAGTCCAAGGGTGTTCTACTGATTTATGTACCCGGGTTATGAGGGGAGATCAGTCCAAGGGTGTTCTACTGATTTATGTACCCGGGTTATGAGGGGAGATCAGTCCAAGGGTGTTCTACTGATTTATGTACCCGGGTTATGAGG